>PVJO010034874.1:0-10492 GCA_004026905.1 Hystrix cristata | reverse complement strand
TGATTCTTAGTATTTATTTTAGTCTCAATTTCAATAATTTTGCTCTGGTATTTGCATCTTTCATTTTACTAGCTTTAGATTATTCTTGTCTTTCTAGGACCTTTCTAGGACCCTCATCACCAGATTATCAATTTGTGCTTGCTCTGTTTTTCTGATGTGTCTGATGTGGACATTCACAGTTATAAACTTCCTCTTAGGGCTGCTTTCATTGTGTGCCACTGGTTCTGGTATGTGATACGGTGTTTTCATTTGATGCTAGAAACTCTTATTTCTTCCTTGATTTCTCCTGTGATTCATTGATTAGTCAAGAGTGTATTGTTTCATTTCTGTGTGTTTGCATAATTTCTGTGGCTTCGTTTGTGTTCAATGAAACACAGAAATTTCTAGTTTCATTGCACTCTGATCTAATAATATGTGCATGGGATAGTGATGCTTTTGTGTTTAATTAAGTCTGCTTTATTGGCTAGTCTATTTTGGAGAAAGTTCTAGGTGTGGCTGAGAAGAAGGTGTATTCTATTCTCTTGAAGATGCTATCGATATCTATTAAGTCCATTTGGTTGAAAGTGTGGTTCAACTGATTTTTTTTGTTTAGTTGATTAATATATTTGTGATAGTGTAGTATTGAGGTTCCTAACTATAATTGTGTGACATTTATCTGATCTTTTATGTCCGTGAGTGTTCGATTTATGAAGATGGGTGTGCTGGGTTGTGGTGCACATATATTTATAATTGTTATCTCCTGTTAAATTGGTCCTCTAGCTAGTTCTAGTGATCATTGAATCTTCTGATCCATTTTGGCTTGATGTTCACTTTGTTTTGAGGTAGGATAGCTACCTCAGTTTGTTTTCAGGGTACTTCTGCATGAAATATTATTTTTCATCCTCTGATTTTTAGTCTATGAATGCCTTTTTTGCATTCAATGTGTTTCCTGCACACAGCATGCCATTAGGTTTCTTGACCCAATCCATCAGTCTCTGTCTTTTGATTAGGAACTTGAAACCATTCACTTTGAGAATTATTATGCACAGGAAATGACTTATTCCTGTCATTGCATTATTTTCCTGTTGCTGATTAATTTTTCCCCTTCTGCCTTACTGCTCCCCTAGTTTGAAGTTTTAATTTCATTAGACATTTTGACATTGCCGACTTTGTTGTCTCTTTTGAGGATAGTCTTGAGCATGTGAAGCACTGGTTTGATGGGCATGAATTTCTCAGATGTGTTAGATAAGCACTGTAATACTGAGCAACATCCTCCAATCTTCCTTGTCATGAAAATATCTTCTTCTGTAGGATATATTAGTCTGAGTGAGATGTCGTTTTCTTTTAGGGCTTGAAACACTTCAGTCCAATTCCAATTTAGGATTACAAAATTAGAAATGAAAGTTAGAGGCGGGGATAGCAACAATTTACTTGTGTATGGACGTGCACACAAACATGTCTCATTAAATGCAAAAGAACCATACCTGAGCTCAACTTTCCTTTAGCTATATCCCATAAATATGCAGGATCACTGCAAAACTATTCTTTGAAAGGGTAAATGGGATAGTAAGATATTCAAAGTGCCAAGAGAATGAATGTTTCATATCATCACAGTTACTTTTTGTTGTTCTTATTTATTGGCATTTGTTCTTAACTTTTGAAATCATTTAAACATATATAATCATGCGATTCAATTGATGGTGCTTTCTTAGGGACTTTGGAAGAGTTGATGTAACTAGGCACTCCAAAATTTAAATTTTATGTTTTCACAGCAAATCCATCTATTCCTGATTTTAAAAAATTGTTCATAATAGTCTCTATTAGTATTTCCACTGTAGTTGGTAATAAAAATTTTACTACTGGTAGTTTAAATATATTTATAAATAATGGAAAATATCTTTAGGAGAAAACTACTTATAGATTTTTGTTTTATGTGTGCTCAAAATATAACTGTCCAAAAGCACCAATTATGAAGTATGAGTTTTCTTTCTTCAAAGTTTTTACACTAAATTTTAAACAGTTTATATCCAAAGATAATGCAATAAATATTGACAGAGCAACTAAATGAAGAAAAGTAACTGGAAGAACATTTCTAAAACAATTCTATGATATCTGTAACAAGGTATGATTTATAGCAGGTTTTTAATAGATTTCTATGTTTATTGAACTTATTTTATCCACTTGTTCAGTATACATTCTAGTCATTCAGAAAACTCTCCACAATTATTTTAATAACTTTATAAATAATGCCAATTCCATTTAAAATTATTTGAACAGTCCCATGTTCCTTGGCTGATTCTCTTTCCTTTCTTCCTCATACAGTGCTAATTATAATTGAAAATGATGATTTATATACTTTAAAGAAATGTTTCACTACATTACAGTTAATTAAATTCAATAAAACATGTAAGGCTAGTTTCCATAGTTTTGATTAAGATGCTGTTGTTTCAGGGGCTGGGGATTTAGCTCAGTGATTAGAGTGCTTGCCTTGCAAGCACAAGGGCCTGAGTTCAATCCCTGGCACCACAAAAAAAAAAATGCTGTTGTTTCAAAGGAATGAACAATTTTTAAATTTTATTTTATTATTTTATGGTGCCCAAGGTCAAACCAATGATCTCAGGAATGTCAGGTGAGCACCCTACTATTGAGCAACACCCTCCAGTCCTGGAACAAAGTATTTTCGTGTATATCTCTCATTCCTTGTTTTGTGAGAAATTACAAAGTAGTTGAGAATATCTATTTAAAACAGTTCACTGTAGTATAGTAGTTTCCTTCCGTTTCTCTGTCTCTTGACTTTGCATGTGACTATACACATTAGATTTCTGGGGCTGCCATTAACAAAATAGGATGAAACAATTTATTTAGATGATAAGCATGTTGTTTTACAATTCTAGACATTAAAAGTTTGAAAGTAAAGTTTGTAATAGTTCCTTACAAAAACTAAATATTTATTCAATCATCAATCATTTTGCATTCCTTATTCCTAACAACATGTATTATCACATGGATCCTTAAAACATATCTTTATGATTCCATCTTTCCTAACTAATAAAAATATTCCAATTACTTAAAAGAAACACAAAAACTTTTAGAATTAAATACATAATCAATATATGTTCCCCTTGCTGAAATAAGTGAACAGTAACTCTTCCTCAGTAGATTACACATGATTTCCTGAACATGGTTTTTTTTTTCCACTCAGCTGTACACTTGAATTAAAACTCAGGCCTGCCATTATGTGGAAGAGTAATACCGAACCTTTTAGAGACTGAGTGCCCAAACTGCAACCCAAAACCCACTTACTTATCCCAAAGTACTACATCTACAATCAAACATCAATACAGAGGTTTTAGTTGAAAAGAAAAAAGCCCTCATTTATTAACATCTTTTATCTTAAAAGAAAATACATTAAGAGCTTTCAATGATACAAACAGCTTTATATTAAAAGGTAAAAGTTTGCATTTGACATGCTTTTGCACAATTAATGTGATCTTTGCTGTTGTACTCACGCTGATAATTTGTCAAACCTTGGCTCATACTTTGTTACTTTGAGACCAACTCGTGCAGCATTGACATCATGTGTTAGTCTGTTCGTTGTACCAGATTTTATACAAGTCAAAGCTGAGAACAGCTGCTCACAAGCATAAGATGATCCAAACAAAGTAAGAAAAGCAATCCCAAACGCTTTCATTGACTAAAACTTATTTGGCAGAGAATTTCACACTTTAAGGACTCTACTTTCAGAACTACCAACTGCGCTGCCTTTGTCAACCCATCACACTCTATCAAGTGTTGCATGAAAGTCATAGAATTTGTTTTTCCAGATAGAGCTTTCTTGAAATTCATATAGCTCCATTCCAGATTTCCAGAATCTAACCAGCATGAACAGAAAAGGTCAAGTTCTTCAAATTTGGCTTTATCTGGAGAAGTAAGAAAACACAGGTTTGTCTCCATTTTACAGAACTGTAAAAATTTCTTACTAAAATTCTCCTTTGCAGCTGATACAATACTAGAAAATCCTTTGTGGATTTCCTGATGTATTGTAGGGTTATCTGCAAATATTATAAAATTTTCTAAAAGCATTTTTAGATTTGGAACACATTTCAGCTGCCCATTTTCAAGGTCTCTTTATAAAATCAGCAGTTTTCTCTTAAGTGTTTTGATATCACAAAAATATCCTTTCTTCTGTCTTCCCTACACTTTGTAGATTTTTGTTCTGTGCATTGAAATGTAGTATGAAATCTTCCCTACTATCCCTAAACCACTATAAGTGGATTTTGGGTTGGTTTACATGTGAGTGTAAAATTTTCCCTACTCTTTGAAGATTTTTGTTCTGTACATTCAAATGTAGTGTAGAATCTGTAAAATTGAAAGTTTGGTAAACTAGGCCATATCAGTGAGCTGTGAATATTCCTGACCCTTTTCATTCATAGATAGCCTAATTTATTTCATCCAAGCAGGCTACACATCTCTGCAGGACTCATCCTTTGCTCAGCCACAGGACATTATTTTATATAAGTAAAGGATTATACTGTACCTGAACCTCATCAAGAAGTGTATGAAATTGTAAGAATTAAGAACACAAGTCATGATATAATTCACCATTTTTGGGATTTTTTTGAGGATATCATCTAATTTTTTGCTGTTTTCCCTGGCACAGAGAGCTTCTTGATGTATAATACAACAGAGCTGAATGACTGAATATTTAACTTCTTTAATAAAGAACTGTAGGAATCCAGATGTTGCCTCCACCAGCTCCATCACTAATAATTGAAACTACTTTTTCTGATCTTATGTCTTGTGACAAAAAAAGCCCCTGTCAAAGCCTTACAGATGGCTATCCCTTGTGTTCTTTCAGGAAAAGATACCAGTTTCACCACCTCTTCTCTCATGATGTCATCAACACCATAATGCAAAATTACTGCTACCTTGCATGATTCTTTGTATCTGTGCTTTTATCCAAGTACATGAAATAACAGGCTGCCTTTTGTAAGTCAGTGGTGAGCTGCTAACATCACTTGCCACATGCAAGACTAAATCTTTAACAGTATTTCTACTAAGTGGCATTTCAGAGATGCATTGCATAATTTTGTCCTTGCTTGGGAAATCATGAAAAAGGGAATTACTCCCCCCAAACATGGACATTTTGATAAAATCCTCATCAGAGAGGGGCTTACCATGTTTTGCTATATGCAGTAAAATTTGAAGGCTAGCAACTGTTAGATGATTTGTTTAGAAACATAGTTGCAGAAATTAACATACTGGGAATAATATTTCTTCAATTTTCCTTCAAGAAAGTCTTTCCTTTTCAGTTTTACCAAAGTTTGTCAACAACACTTTTGTGGTTGGTGCCAAAGTGCTATCTGACATTTGTACAGTGCATAACACTATCATTATTCCAAATACATAATGCTTTCTCATGGCATTCATTCCCTCCAAATGACTGCCCAGGCTTCTGGTAATCATCTCCCACTATTTGTTTTCACTTTTGCTTTTTTTTCACTGTAGTCATTTTTTGGTGTCCAAGACTTGGAGTCTACAAAAACACAAAATAAAAAATAAATATTATGTAAAAAAAGAGATAGTATTCAAAAGACAGGAGAACTAGATAGGGAGAAGAGGGAAAAGAAGGGAGGGAAAAAGAAAAGAAAGGATAAAGGGAAAAAAATGGAAAAATGTAAACAAATCTGCTGCCAATACGCAAGAGCAGGTGAATGAACGGGATGGGTGGGGAAGAGGGGGAAAAGCCAAGGTACATCATGTAAAGGTACAAAATAACCATGTTGAATATGATCATTATGTATACAACGTACCAATATATGTTCTTAGAAAAAAAAAAGATATGTCACCCATAAAAATAAAAAAAATAAATGAAGCACCCAATACAAATCTATCCCTCTACCAAAAACAGCTAACACCGTTAGATAAAACAAAAGAATTGGATATTCCATGAATCAACAATCAACAGCATGATTCTTAGCTAGGGTTCCTCTTGAATTAGCTGATCACCAGAGCACCAGGGACAATGTTCCACTGCCCAGCAGCTGTTGTCCTGCTCTGAAAGAGTTATCTGAATGCATATATGTACTTGCTCTTGTTTTATGTATAGCTATACCATATATGTTTTATATTTATGCATTATATATTTTATATAAAATTATATATGTACAATATACAAATATATAGATATGTATTCTTGCTCTTGTTTTCATACATTATTCACAAAAAGGCTAAATATAATGCTTCGGATTCAAATATGCCAATGGGACCGCACAGCATTAAAAGACTCTCAGTCTCTTCATTAGAATATCTCTTTGGTAAATCTTAGATATCAAATTTCAATTTTTCATAAGAAAACATGCCTAAATTCTTGTGTTTATAAAAATGAATGTATTAAAACTCAGGGCCAATCCAAACCAACAAGTAACTATTGGCTGCGACTCCTTTCCAAGCATGTGCATGGCCCCTGTGCAGCTGCTGTCCGATGCCCAGCTGCTAGGGTACTGTGAGAGTGAGGTGGCACATGTACCAACAGGAAGGGCTCTGCATGTCTGCTGTGGTGCGTGTACCATAGGCTTGCATTACTGACCTGGACTTGTTATAATTTATGACTGAAGAGAGCTTCATTACCAGTCAGGGCTATCTGGTGGCATTTAAAGTTGTCACATTCAGCACCTACGCAGCAGGTAGGAAGCAACTCCGTTGTGTTAGTGTAAGTCATGAGTTTCTGGCCTTGACCACAATGCTTAGAACAAGCCCATCACATGTAAAACTACATGTATTACATCCAGGTTCAGATCTAAAAGGTAATACCTCAAAACTGTTGTACTAATTTACATAAATCTTCATGGTAACTATACTGAATAATACTGTATTGTTTAATTGAAGTTTTCCAAAAGAGTAGATCTTAACTTTCCTCATCACGCATACACAAAAAGATAACTTTGTATAATGATGGCTGTGTCCATTCATTTGATTGTGGTAATCATGTCTCAGTATATAGGTGTGCAAAATTATCCCATCATATACCCTGACTATAGGGAAATTTTATTTATTAACCACTTACCAGTCCAATTATTTAAATACGGGATGGCCAAAAATTGCATATTTTTCATTAATTTTTATAAGATGATGTAACAGGCAATATAAAAATGACTGATTTATCAAATTTATTCAATATTTTTTCTGTGTATGCTATATATCCTAAAAAACATTCAAGGCACAATGGAAAGTTACAATCTGGACAGTAGTATCTAGGCTCTTTCCAAATTCTTTTCACATTATTGTCTTTCTTTGAATAATACACTTTACACTGTATTGTTGGACTTCATTTTTTTTCTATGGGTGGTATAATTTCAATAAAATATCTACCCACTAAATGTAATGGTGAAGATGCTGATGATGGACATCCTGGTTGGCATTTTGCTATCTCATATTTTTCAATCATTTGGTCTATTAGACCTAGTCTGAATTGTTAATAACTTTTTGAACCCCCTGGTTTTGAATAAATAACAAATGAGTTCCATATTGTTTGGCCCAGAAGGTGCATAAATATTGTACAATAATATTTTTCTTCACTTTTTGATTACAGGATAGCTTGTTAGATGTTGGTCAACTCTGTCAACACCATCCCTAGAATTATTATAATCATTGCTCACTATTGGAATTTTTTAGTTGCATTTCTTCTTTCAAATTCTATCATTTCTGTATTATTATTGTTATTATTATTATTATTTGTGCCAGGGATCAAATTCAGTGTCTTGTGCTTGCTAGGCAAGCACTCTAACCACCGAACTAAATCCCCAGCCTCTGTATTATTAATAGTTTCATAATACAGACTTTTTCTGTTTGCTATGCTAACATTTCTCCCTTTTCCAGTTTTTTTCTTTTGCAGAGCTATTGGCACTTCCTTCCTGTTTAGTTTCAGGGTCCGAAATGTATCCATTTTGTATTATAAAAGTATACCACAGAGTTCTGGAGAAGTATAAAAATTATATCTAATGTAATTTTGGTAAGAGTTTTTATAGACTGTAGCACAAAATTATAGGTTATCACAAGCAAAATAAACACGAATTAGTAAAAGAAATCAGGCAGAATTTATTATTAGATTTCACTAGAAACAAACATCAAAGGCAAATGCAATGTTATAAATTTAAGAAATATGCACAAAATAATAGATGTAAAACAAATAAACAGATGTACGAGTGTATCTCGTGAAAACAGGAACTGATTGGTTGAAATGACACCTGCCCAAATGACACTCAAGTTAGTCAGTAATGTAAACAATTGTACTGCCCAAGTGATGCTCGGATAAACTATTAAATGGTTAGTGAAATCTTATTAAAACTGGGAAAATGCTTTAAAAATAAAATTACTTTTAAACAAACAAATGTGTAAAAGTATAGAGTATATCTAATTTTCAAAATTTTACAAAAACTACAAGCAAAAGAAACAAAGATGAGTCAAAAATCTCTCCTTTGGTGACTGTCCTGTTGGAATATTTTTTATATTCTTTCATGAACTCTTACTTCAGTGAGGTTAAACTCCAACATCACAGCTGTTTCAGTAATACAGACTGATTACCAAAGATTTCATTTTTTTTTCTGAAAACTTATCCCTTTCTTCTAAAAGTTCATGTATAGTAAATTCTGTAGTTACTTTAGCCAACATTTTTCCAAGTTATTTTGACCAATGTCTTTGCTTATTATTTTCCAGGATTATTCTAACTATTGTCTCTTGTTTTGTTTTTTGCTAACAGATGAAGTGACACTCAGTGGAACTGTTCATTTATGACTATTTTCATTTCATCGTCATCATAGTTTCTTACTAGTTTGTGGAGTTTTGAAAGGTGCAAGAAACCTCTATATATTTCCTAAATGTTAATTTACATTTCTTACATCTTATCCCAACAAACCAGGGACATTTCGAAGTTGTATTTTTGTCCAACTTAGTCTTATCCTACCTGGGACAAAACGGTCAAATAATCATTGAAATGTCAGACCATATTTCACTTTAAATAAATTTAAGGAGCAAAGAGAATAACACACACACACACACACACACACACACACACACACACACACATGCATGCACAGACACATAAACATGGCCTGTAACAGCCATGATAAAAGGAAATTATTTTATGAGTAATAACCATACTGGATTTGTTTTATTTAAATATTGAACATTTTTATAACTATAGCAAAAGAGAAACCAATATTCCTGAATTTTACCCAATATTTGTCACATATTCTGATATTTTTCTGTAACTAGTAACATTGAAAACCATCAGCAAATAAAAAGCATAATCATTTTACTAAGGTATTTTACAAAGCAAAGTTAGATGAAAATGGCACTATGTTTAATTAAGCTTCAATCTCATAAAAATTGATTTTTTAAAGCAAATCCCTCAGGCTTCATACTAGTCTATAGGCACTCAGCCTACCAAGATCTTTGCAAAATTTGATACAAATCAGCAAATTCAAAAGATTAGGAAGTACTTAGTTTATATACTTCAAGACTTTTTTGTATCTCAAGCGAAAAAATAAAACAGCTGAGCTTAAAATTTGCCAGGCACTCAATCCTTAACTCAGAACATTTACTATATTTAAAACATAAATTAAATTTCTTGCATCTGGAAACATTATGGGGAACTGGACAGAATCCCAATGTAACTTCTCTGGGAACAAATGAATTCCCTAACCAACTAAATCAGCCAAATGATTTTTTTAAATAGATTTATCTTTGTTAATAAGGCAAAACACGCACTTTCCAAGTGTGGTATATTATTTTTTGCTACACATTTTTACAACTCCTAACTCTTGCCTACATGACAATCAAATCAGCATTTTATTTTCTGAATAGTCTGTTACTATATGAAGAAAAACATATCTTATCATCTATCCTACAACCTAGGACACTCACATAGCTCCCTGACAAGTAACATTAATTTGGTGGCTGACAATAAGAAAAAACAATAAGGTAAAGCAGAGTAAGCAAGTTCAAAACCCATGTCTCTACCAAAAAATGCGGTAGTACGTTCTACATATTTCCTTACTTTTGAAATGGAATTAATTATTCAGAAAATTTGGCAGAAGTAATTTTTGTGTGCATAGTTACACAATGGGAATATCTGTATTCTTGTAAAATAGGTAATAAATCTAAAACTAAAAATGTTAATGATACAGTTTCCTCCTAATATCTTCAAAAATTTAAATATAATAAAAAGCATTCAGATAAATAACTGCATTTGAGCAGTAATTGTGGAAATGTAAACAGTAGTTTTACTGTAGGATGATATGATAGCTACAATGTTAGAATTTCCGTGTTATTCTAGTTGTAGTATATCTTAATAAAATAATTGTATGTGCAAGCACAGAGTTATGGAGATGTCCATTTGTCCATTTCAAGCATGTGGATGATGGAAAAATTGCAAACCATCAGAAAGTGCAAACATATGAAATTAATTCCAAAAGTCACATGAATACATAATGAAATAATTTTATAATATGAA
>PVJO010034873.1:0-10441 GCA_004026905.1 Hystrix cristata | reverse complement strand
TATCGTGGAAATCTCGGTGGCAAGAGACCAGGCTGCATAAAGAGAGTTACTCTAATCTACAGATACGCTCTAAGAAGAGAACAAATTCATCAAACTCTAGGATCTGTTCAAGTCTCACAATGGAGAAATGGCTCAGAGAAGGTATAAATGTTATGTATTAGCCTTCTTAAGGAAGGACTTTTTTAATACACTGAATGTAATACTGATGAATATTATTGAACTACCTTTAAATGTACTATGCTGCAATTGGTGCAAAAATCTAGATGCTGCAGAGACCGTTTCTCATCAAAGCAACCTTTGTAGTAGGGGGATGAGCAAGGTCCCCTGGTGTTTGTTAGCGGATCACAAATGCATCTTCCTTTGTGCTGAGTATGACTAAGTCCCCAATTCTAGGGATGCATGATGTTAAGGCTCTAAAATGTCCCCCCAAATTTCATGTGTTCATAGGTGGGGATTTCAGAAGGTGATCAGCTCACGAGGGTTCTGATGTCATCTGTGGATTAATCCACTGATGAGATCATAATGCGATGGCGTTACTGGGAGATCATGGAAACTTAGGACATGTGCCTAGGTGAAGGGAATGGGTCACAGGGGGTGTGACTTTGGAGATTATATCTTTTCCATAACCCTTTTTTCTCTAGCTCTTTCCTTCTTGCTCTGTTTCTTGGCTGCCATACGGTGGGCAGCTGTGCTCCACCACACCTTTCCACCATGACATTCTGCTTTGCCACAGCCACGGAGCCTGCCAACCACGGACTGAAACCTTTGAAGTCATAAACCAGAATAAATCTTCCCTCTTTTAAACTGCATTTCTCAGGTACCTGGTCACAGGGATAAAGATGGCTAAAACACATGACAGTCAAGTGTGCAAATGTGCAAACCTTGAAAGTCACCAACAGACGATGAAGTGACTGATTAGGTGACCAGGCAGGCAGAGCCGGTGCTTCTGCCTTACAAACAACCTGTTTCTCTCTCACACACAACCTGAGGCTGCGCTAAATGGCAACTTGAACTCTTCAATGCTATATTCACGTCAAGTCTTTCCCCAGAAAAAATGTGATTTAAAAGATGAGTATCAAATGAGGCCTTAAATACTGTTTGAAAATGTCGTGACTTTTTAACATTCACATGTAGCTCCACAAAGAGTAACCCTTGAGTGACATTTTGTTCCACTTCAGGGCTGTTAATTAAGAACCACAGACACTAGCAAGAAAGATGAAAGCAGGAGAAGCTGCAAACTATTCCTGAAATAAAACGCAATTCTGATTCGCGCAGATCCCGACAGCCGCAGTATGTATACTGTCTCGTTTTCACTTGGCGCCCACTAGGGGGCAGTGGATGATCGGGTCTCCACCGCGCGGGCCTTAAGGACGGTTGCTATATATACACCTGAAGGGTGGCAGGCCCTTTACACAAAGTGAGCAGAACAGCAGCGGTGACAGGTGTAGGAGCAGCCCGTTATTGCTACCACCGCGGAATGTCAGGAGGAGAAAGTGAAATGAATCATTTGCATCCTCACCAGTGAACCTGCATTCTAATGAACAGGCAGTGCCGCCGCCCTGTCCTGGGTCTGCTCGCCGGCGTCTGCAGAACGGCAGTAACCAGGCTGGACCGCAGCCAGGGCAGCAGCCAGGGCGGGACAGTGCCGGGCAGCCCCATTTACAGGGCCGGCAACCACAGGGCACGGCGGGCCAAGAAGGGCTTTCCTGTGCCTCTCGCTCCTGCGCCAGCCCGGAGGCTGTGAGGCCCATGCCCAGGCCACCATTCCGGTCGCACTCTGTGTGCATGGCGCCCCCTAGAGTTGTCAGTGCATAGACCCGCGTGCAGGCTGCGGCCTGAGGTAGGGGCTGGGCATCTGCTCTCTCCTGGGCTCCTCGGGCTTAAAAACATCTGCACTAAAAGGCTTCAGGGAAAGAGCAGAAGCAACACCTGAGTGAAATTAGGGAGCAAGACCAGGTAGAGCCAAGGTCCGCGTGCTCCTTCCTTAACCTCTTTCTTTCCTCCTTGAATCAAGAACCTCGTGCCCTCCAGCCCTGCCCTGTCCAGATCTGCTCCCCAGAAGGACCTTAGGACATTGAATCCCTGCACTTCAGTTGTGTTTACACCTCTCTGTCCACTCTTCCAGGGAAACTTGCATTTGAACCTTACTTCTAACTCTGAAGCAAAATACAGAGAAAGGATTCCTCCCACCCTGACCTGGTGAACACGAACCTTTCCTGCAAGCTGGAAGCCAAGTTCGTGCTGCCATTTTCCCTGCACTTAGACTTCGAGACTTTCAGAGTGATTCCTCTACTCCCGGTTCTATTTCTTCACACATTTATTTACTTGGACCATTTCCCTTGTTTACCTGCAAATTGGTAAAGCCTAGGAGTGATGGCACACACTCAGCTCAACTTGTTTGGGATCAAATTCCATCTCTGCTACCTCTTTGGGCAGCTTGCATAACTGTTCTGTGCCTCAGTTTCCCCATACTCACAAATAGCAGCGATAGTCTACCTTGTGGAAGTGTGGTGAGATGAAGAGACAGTGCTAAAAGCACCAGGCTCACAAATGAGCTTGCACACATGTTATCTATGAATGTTTTTGTTCTCATCACACTGCATTTCCTTGTCTATTTCCCTCTTGTTCCATCTCAGCTTGGAGACACAGATGCTCCTTACCCCCAACCCCACTTCCTAGTCTCCCAGAAAGAACAGCCCATGGTCTTCTGGTCCCTGGCCCCACGCCACAACTACCTGGTCATTACCATAGAAGATCAAGCACTTGTCAGGCTCCACGGAACTGAAGCAAAGAACATAAACACAAAATATTGTCTTCAGACAGGGCATCAAGAACAATCCCTAAGGGGGGGGGGCTCCAACAAGTGTCCTTTATGTCACACCCTATTTGTAGAGCAGTTGTAGAAATAGACACTTGTTGATTTTGCCTACATCAGAAGTAATTTCCAGTTCTCTTCCTCTAATGGTCTACTTCCATTGTGCAGATTCATGATTAAAACAAAGAGTTTATTTTAAAACAAGTACAAGAGCTGAGAGGGACTCTAAGCAGATGTCTGGGCCAATGAACCTTCTGTGAAATACTCCGCACTATCACACCAGCCTGGAGGAGGGGAGGGGACTTCCCTGATGTGGCCATGCATCTCTCCCATTGGAAGGGGAGGAGGAAGATGGTGGAGAAAGTAGCTCACCAAATCCAGTGTACAAGGTGGACAGTGAGTACCTTCCTCTTAGGTCAGGTCTTTTTTTGGTGGGTGTTGCTGCAAGCCCCTACTTTGGATGGACGTTTGGCTCCAGGGGTTTGGGTGCCACTCACTGGTGCCATTACCAGAGCTGGAAGAGCAACTTCCCTGACGGAGTGGAGGTCTGAGCATGGTGGGACTGGCAGCAGGGCAGAGGTGGCAGGCAGAAGGGACAATGAGGAGGAGGGAGCATGGGAAGGTATTGAGTACTGTGAGTTATCCCAGTGAACTTCTTAAACCCTTCGATACTGTGCACAAAAATCACAAAACGCTTGTTTTGGTTGGATTTTTCATTAACCAACCAGTGAGGAGGCTGAGAGGGTGCTGGAGACGGAGGTCCCACCAGTGTCTGGGAATTATCAACATGACAACCCCAGGGCTTGTTGGACATTGTGCAGCTACATTACATTTAATGAATAATTTGTTCGTTTCTAAAAACTCTTTATGGTATTATGATATACTTTGCTCACTGATTTTTATCTTCCTATGTATGTATATTTTGTCTCCATTCATAAATGTACGTATACGATTTTTAATTCATTCTATATACATTGAAACCCTCTTTTAGATAATGTCTTTCAAAAACATAAATAAACACATTTCGGCTGTCCTGGGAGTCCTTAATCTTATACTGTATGGAAACATTCCTCAACTTCTTTCAGATAGCTCTTCAGGTAGTCAAATGTACCCTTTACTCAAGCCAGAAGTACTCAAATGTACTTCCGGCTTTAAACCTCTGCTTTGCAAGGTTTTTTTCCTACCCCCGTTATGACTAAGGTATTCTCCTCTATTTTCTTCTAGTATCTATTTAAAAAATACTTAGGTCTTTGCTCTGAGAATTTATTCTATACATTGTATGATACACAGACTTAAGTTTTCCCTAAATAAATAGCCAACTGTTATTTGTTAGATTCCCTTCCCCCTGCCGTTTGCAGTATCAGTGTTACTGGGTACTCTGCTCTGCATACACACAGAACTGCCTCTGTGTAATCCACATGGCTTGTCTCTGCACCACTATTTCACTGCTTTTGTTTCCTGTAACTTAACAGCATAGCATGAGATCTAGAATTCACATCTTCTGCATTGTTTTTTTTTTTTCAATATTTTCTTGGCCATTATCACATATTTACTCTTCCAAATGAACACTAGAAATCAACTTTTTAAGCTCTAAAACAGTCTCACTGAGATTCTGCTTAGATGTTGAATTTGAAGTTTAATTTTGGGACATCCTCACAATGCTGAATTTTTCTATCTAGACACATAGATGATTTCCATCTATTTGGGATTCTTTTTATGCCTTTAGAAAGGTTGTTGTTAAGATTACTTCTGGGTATACTTAATAATCCGCTAATTACTTTTTTCTTCAGAGAGAGAAATGAGAAAGATGGCAGAGTCTAGTTCTGGGCAGCCAGGAAGTTCTATCAGGAAACCATATTCCCCCACACAGATTAGACAACACTTTTCATAGCAAAGACATGATCAGTCCATGTAAGACATTGTCAAGCTATAAAAACTAAAAAGCATACATGTTCCTTAAGAAGACATGGTTTGAGGCCCTCTGATAAGCCCTCATATTTTTATGCAAGAATAGAGAATTTGATTCTTGCACACTATCATTCATTTTGATACTATCCTTTCCATAATTCTTGGTTATTTTATTATCAATTGTAAATAATCCTTCTAGTCTGCTGGTTTCTCTTTCTCTTAACTTCATGTCTGCCGATGCTCTTGCTGTCACCAAGGGTCAGCCACTTGCTGCCAAGGTCACGACCTTGATTTTGTCATTAGTAATAACTGGAACAGTTTCCACCCCGTGCTGAGTCTTGGTTTCGGGTGCTGTACCACCAGTCTTTCCAGTTTCCTCACTCTACATCCAGATCTAACAATGAGGTGTGCAATCTACTGATCCTAACATACGCAGTGCCCCGGCCCCTTTGTGCCTCATTTTCCCTCTTACCTGACTTAGACTCCATGCCAATTACAACCGCTTCCTTGTATCCGTCCTCAGCTCCCTGTTTTCTCTCATTTTTGCTCTTGCTTGGCACAACAACACCCCAGGTTAAGTCTGGCTTGACTTTCCACCTACCTCCCACCTGCATCCATGTGAAAACCTGACTGGAGACAAACGATGGAGCAGGAGACAAATGACAGAGCTGTGCTGAGTGGTGTGACTTCAAATTCACACCACAAACCACTAATTAGCTCTTTGTGCCTCTTGGCAGCAGTCCCTCATCTCCCACTTTCCAAGACCATTTCATTTCTTCTTTTCTCTGTATAGGTCCCTAACACTTTGTCCCTGACCTTCATTCTCAGATGCGAGCTTCCTAGTCACTGAGAAAAATGCCCAAAAGAGACCCTAACCAGGTCCTACACCATGCACACACACAGCTGTCCCTGGCCCACTTGTGTAGTCTCCCTTGTGTCCCTCCTCGTGGACCACCCACATGCTTCCCTGCAGCCAGCCCCTGCTGGTGCTCTGTCACTCACTTTCTCCATGATGTTCCGCCTCCCCACAGGCCCAAAGCAACAGGGTCAACACTCCTGGGTGAGAGCCTCTACAACGTGCAGGTTTACCTGAAAAGGGAAAGCTTTTCTCTGTATCAACTGATCACCTCAGTATTTTGTTATAGTGATGGAAAGATGACTAACATATCCCATGTGCTCCAATGAGCAAGATCAGATTGTGCCACCAAAGGGCCCCAGAAGTGTGAAACAGTGTTGCTGAGGGAACCCCTGGAATGACCGATACTATGGCAGGTTGTGGGAGCTCCAGATAGGGAGGAACTTGAGTTTTTGGAAAATAAAATGAGTTCTATTTATTGCATATCTGGAGTTACGGACTGAGATTCACACTTGTTCCAGTATTCTAAGTATGTTAAAATAAGGCATGACATACGGCAGTTGCATCTCTGGCTTGTCTTTTAAGAGTCTTTGCTCCCGGATACTGACATGTTTTCCCCACAACAAAACTGTTTGTAAAAAAAAAAAAGAAAAAAAAAAGAGGAAAGAATGGCCTGAAGTGAAGATTTTCCACTCTGCCACTGCTTGCCCTAAAAGGAGTCTCCTTCAATCTCATTTGAAAGTGTGAAATCACTGATTTCTTTAAGAGCGACAGACTCCAGTGGCGTTTCTGCCCCACCCCCAAATCCCACAAAAGCATCCATCCCTGAGTGAGAGAGCCCAGAAATTATTCATATGGCTTTGCAGCTCTGGCAAGAAACCAGATTCTGGGAATTCAGGCATCTGAGACATTTCATTGGGCCACAGCGACAGCAATACATATGGGCAATAACAATCCAAAAGGACTGTGCTTCTCAAAAAGGCTGTCTGATTTCTTTCTAGGATGTGAGGATGGCCAATTTAGAGCAGATATTTCCTTATTTCTGATGGAATTTCTCATCTCTAGCTAATCTGTGTATTCTAATATCAATAAAGGAAGTGAAGGAGACTGTTTCATTTGGGAGTGAAGGATAATAGAGGGGAGTTTGGCCTAACAAACTTGAAATGCCAGTGATGCATGAGAGCATTCCTCACATCCAGTAACCTGAAGTTTCCATATCACGCCTAAGCCAGGGCCCAGGCCAGGCAAACTCAGCACACAGCCCTGTGAAAGACAAGGGAGCTGGCAGACCAGAAATGCCCAGTGACATTTGGATTGGCTCCAGATTCTGTCTCTTTGAACCTTTCTAAATTGCACAGCATTATGATAAGCGAGTCAATTTCTGACAAATCTTGCAGTTCTAAATCCTAATGACCTCACCATCTCTGTACAGGAACAGCTTTTGATTTTTCAAAGAGCCTTTCTTCTTTTTTTCCTCTACGGAATGTAGTAGGATAAAGAACAGAACAAATCTTGTTTCCTCCTTTATAATGGAGAGAATCATTGACTCCCGATTATGGAAGGTGACAGGGAGATTGAGACTGATGAGAACACATCAGTTCTTTTTTTTTTTTTAAGATATGAAAGGGAGAAAGACAAGTCATATTATAGCTCACACTGAAGTGTCTCTAGTTATGATGTTAGATCTTCTCTAGGCTTCAGTCTTTCCGAAATAAAGAACATGGATCATCAGTGCTCCTGACTCATAACCTGGTTAGGGAACGAGTGCAGGTTATTTTTATTTAGTGTGTACCTAACTCCAACCAAATTAATTGTGCTAAGGCGTTGAAGGGCAGCCAGTGTTTTGTCTCTTACGTGAAAAGGCTTTTGGGGGCATCATGGGGAAGGCCACATCTTGAGAAGCTAACCAATGTCTTAATGTACACTTGGACAAAAGTCAAAGAAAAATAGAGATGCTGATCACTTTTGCGACTCACAGAAGCCAGGAAGGTGTGCAGACCACGTGATGAGCATCACTGTACAGGAAGCCCTTGAGCTCCAGGGATGGTTGTTCAGCAGAGTGTAATCAGGCCCACCTAGAGTCCATGGGCTCGGCTGCAAAGAGAGAGACTGGCAATGGTGAGGTCAGCACTTAGCATTCTGAAAAATTATGGGGGCCACATGTTATAGAAAGGAGGGGACAAACGGGAGGAGAACTGGCCAGTGATTGGAAGTGGAAGGTGAGAAAAAAAAGGAGGCAGCCCTGGAGAACTCCGAGACTCCTAACATAAATGATGAAATGAAGGCTGATCCAACTTACCGAATAGGAAACACCAGGGAAGCTGCAGAATATGAGGGGAGATGCAGTCGGATTTTGACTTTTGGGCTTGAAAGGTCTGTGAGGCCTTCACAAGGATATGAATCTGGCCTTTAGGCTGCAGGAGTCAAGAGGCAGATTTTAAAGCATGGTCAAAAGCATGAAAATGAGACATAATACTTAGAGAATTTTGTACAAGGAGAAGGCACAGAGGAGAAGCAACTGGAGTAGAAGAACCAGAGAGATCGATCGCCAAAGTCTATTGCTGAAGTCAGGGAAAGAGCAGCAGTACCTGTTACAGAGTTGGGTAGAACAAGGACTCGAAGATCGCAAGACGGGAAAGGCTCTGCCCCTCCGCGGTTGTAAGAGATGGTGCAGCTGCAACGCAGCGGCAGTGGTGTCACGGGCACGTGGACCAGGATGGGATGCTGGGATTTCCTGAATCTGTGGGCACCAGGTCATGTTCTGCTTCCGGCTCATTCCCTTGGCGATGTTGCTGAGGATTTGAGGACAGAAGAGAAAGTGAAATGAGTGACTTGGCCCCAGGGACAGCTGGCACACTGGGGACTTGTGGGCCTGCTTGAATCTGAAACGGGCTCCAGGTGCGGTGTGTGTCTTCCTCCAGCTGCTCATCTCAGACTCCTCCTCTTCTTTTTCTTAAATGTTCACTGCTTACTCGGCCTCCGACCTCCAGGATGCTGAGTGGGCACAGCCAGCTTTCCAACCTCTTGTCACACGGCACTGAGAGCCGCAGTACTGGGGGGTCAGGCACAGCCAGAGGAGCCAAGAAGGTTCCCAGGAAGGCTGAGGGGTGCAGCACAGGGGCCGTGGAGGTCCTGTCCTCTGTCCTGGCCCTTCTCTGTTAGGGTGAGAAGGGACGAGGGAAGAATAGCAAAGATCTTAAAGACGGTTTCACCCAGACTGAGCAGTGCTGTGGCCCTGACTGGGAAAGGGCTCCATCAGCTCCGACTGAAGCGTCCTCTGTTCCTTCTCCCGCAGGCCTGACTTCTAGGCTTCCTGCGAAGCTCTAGAATCACTTCTTTGCTGCCCTGTCAGCCTCTGTTTGCTACTTCCAACATTTCTTACCTGGGCAATCATCATCATAATCACCAGTGTTTACTGAGTACATACTATGTGCCAGTCACTACTTAAAGGGGTTGGATGTATGTTCATTTGTTTGTTTGTTCATTCATTAAAAGAAACCCCTTATTTTACAGATATGGACCCCCAGGCCCTTGAACGTCTACAAACAACACTTTCCCTCTTAGTCTCCCTGACTCCAGTATAATCCACCCCCCATTTCTCCATGACAGTGAGCCTCCTTAAACAGTTTTTAAAGATCTGATTGGTGCTTATAATACAGAACAAAGTACTTAGTACAGCAGAGATGACCCTTCATTAGAAAATCCCTGACTGTCTTCCTGATCCTATGTCTCTTTCAAAAAACTGCTTCACTCCAAACTCTGTCGTCTTCTCCAAAGACGTCAACCCCCTCTCAGTACCATGCGCTGGAAGGTTCTTTCTGTCCCTGGGTCTACTCCTCCCCCTTCTCTGCCAGCTCAGTGGTGACTCTCCCGGGAAACGCCTCCCTCCTCTGGGCTCTACCTCACTCTCAGTCCCTACCTGTAAAAGGTGCAAACTTTACATGACGGCAGTGTTTTGCAAATGTATATTTTAGAGTTCATTTCATGAAGAAGTAAGACTCAAGATACAAATATCCTTTCTGTGTAGGACAGAACAAGACTGTCTCTAGCTTAGGAAGCGAAGCCCATCTCTGTTCTCTTACAGATATACTGTTTTAACAAATGCTCTAAACTTTCCAGTTTTTTTTTCTTGGTCTAATAAATCCTGTGAAGTAGGTTGATGTCATGTCTCCTACTAAAAATTATTCTTTGTGGTTGCTAGTTTACTTTAATATTCAAAGAGAGTAGGCAATGTCTTTTGCTGGGTTAGCAGACAGATTAGCAATAGATCAGGCTGGAATACAATTGCATCGTTTGTTAAAGTGTTTATTTATTTTGTCCAAAGAAGAGCTGTTAAATATCCCCTATGATCCAAGGACTGTATTAGGCAGATACATTTCTTACTCATCATGAATACTTCCGGACCCCTGGAGGTGTAGCTCAATGAGGGGGTACTCAGCCAGCATGCTAGAGACCCCACGTTTGATCCTGGCATTGAAAAAAAAAACAAACTCTTACCTTCATGTTTTGTATTTGTATCTAAAATTGTTCAGGCCTTGGCATACCTCAGCGCATGTCTACAGTGGTGTGAAGGCAACAAAATAGAAGTTGTATTGTATTTGAAATCATAGATGTAATGATAGAGTGGGCACTGTGCATGGTAATTAGTTCACAATGTGCTCCCACAAATGCACTCAGACACCATGATTAATGCTCCCCAAAGCATTCCATCCCTGTGACTAGCTATCATTGTGCTTACCAGCACTCAGCTCTACCAGGATATTATAATAAATACCATGTTGGTTCTACTATTGCTGTGAGTGATTAGGTCTGGGTGTGAGAAGAGGTGGTGAGATGAAATGGAGATAAAATGCAAAGTTTAC
>PVJO010034872.1:0-10496 GCA_004026905.1 Hystrix cristata | reverse complement strand
GGTTTGATCTTTTTGAGTTCTTGATATATTCTGGATGTTAGACCTTTATCTGAGGGACAGCTGGCAAAAATTTTCTCCCAATTTGTGATTTTTCGCCCTACTCTATTAGTAATTTCTTTTGCCGTGCAAAAGCCTCTTAATAGGATGTGGTCCCAAGCATCAATTCTTTGAATTGTTTCCCGTGCAGCCTGAGTTTTATTCATAAATTTTTTTCCAATAGAAGCTTTTTATATTACTTATTTTCTGGCCTTATAGATTTAATGAACCAAATGAAAACCGAATCCCCATTCCATATCCTATCCTTTACTTCCAGATAAAATCTGGTCTTGTTTTCAAGCTAGTTTTAAGTGTCCATATTTCTTAAGCCGCATTTGAGAAAATCGTGTCAATTTTGGATGTTCTCTCTCTTCATTTTGGGCACAAAACTCCAGCAGATTTAGTATTGGCATCCATCATCTATCAAACCTCCTACCCGGCCTCCTTCAAACCAATCAAGACTTCTCAGCATTTTCTATCAATAAAACAAGGTGTAGAATTGGTCGGTTTGATGCAGACACTGAGCTTCTAGGCACCACTGGGACTGGGTTAGAAGGGGAAGGCAGAGACGTTTCTGGGCTGTCTCTCAGTACTGATGTGGGAGATGGCGAGTCCAAGGAGACTGGCTGTGGACTTCAGGGCACCACTGCCTGCCTCGATGGTGGCGCTAGCTGGATTTGGGGCAGCAGAGGTGTCCTGGAAGAAGTTATTTCGAACTGGCACGACAGCTGCTTGGTTTGAATAAATCTGCATGGGTAGGAGCAGAGCCAGAGGCAGCAGCCCCAGCCTGGCCCCCAGCACTCGGCCACATCTGCCCTGTCTGTGCACGACGGAGCGTGTCTCGCTGGATGCTAGGTGTGAAGAGACCCGCTGGCCCTGGATGGGCGCAGGCACGGTCAGTTTCTCATCTCTGATTCCCAGCTTTAGCAGGTGATCAACACTCATTTGTTGAGTGAATAAATGAAGCCCAAAGAGTAAATCAGAAAGAACAAAGGAAAAAGCAGACAAGAAGGGAAGAAGGAACACACCCCTGCCCTCTCCAGAGAGGTCCCAGGCCTGCCTGGGCTGCTGGGGAGGGCTGGAAAGCCAGAAGGCTCAGGTCAGCGTGGCAGGAGGTGAGGAGTTTCAAGCTAGACCTCTATTCTCTCCCTACCAAAAAGGAGAAAATAACACAAGACTTGGAACCAAGAGCTGGAGGAAACTGGAAGCAAAAGCTGTTCACACCCCAAGACATCTTGCCATCTCCAACCCCCAGAAGCTGCCAAGACCCCCAGGCAGAGGAACAGGCATCCTAGCACTGCCCGCCTCAACAGCACCTCCAAGCACTGGGGAAGTGACAGAATGATGTTAAAAAAAATACGACTATTATAGCTGAGATATTTTAAAATTCTACCCTCAAGGCAGCATCCGGTTGCTACAGCAACCCTAGCTCTGCAGGGCGTCCTGATTACCATCTGGCTCACCGCACAGCCAGAGGCAGCCAGAGGTGGCATGATCCGGAGCTGGCCCTGAGTTCAGGCTCTGAGGTGACCTGAAGAGACCCAAGATGATCACATCTGTTCACTGTGAGCACTTGTGGTAGGGTTAAAAACATGGGCTCCACCAGACACCATGGCACAGGCCTGTAATCCCAGCTAATGATGAAACTGAGGCATGAGGATCTCAACTTTGAGCCCAGGTTGGGCAACTTAGTGAGCTCATCCCAGAAGTAAAATATAAAAGGGCTGTGGATATAAGTGGTGGAGCACTTGCCTAGCATAGAGGAGACCCTGGATTTGATTCCCAGTACCACAAAAAGAACTAAAGGTGGGCTCAGGGCTGGGGATGCCGCTCAATTGTAGAGCACTTACCTGGCATGCACATTGTTCTGGGTTCAAACCCCAGTACTTCAAAAAAGAAGTTATTTTAATTAAAAAGGGGAAGGGCACTCATCCTATTCAAATTGACTTTTAGTCTTTGTGGTTTTCATTTACCTGGTTCCATCTAAACAAAAAAGTTAACATTTCCTTTCAGTCTGAGATTAGGCAAACGAAGGCATTTGGTCCTTAGTTTAGGTTCCATGGCTTAGACAAAGCCCCCAAAGGACAGGACTGGAACTGGAGCTGAATGGTGGCTCTGCCCTCCTCCGCAAATTTGCATAAGTAATGTCGCAGTGCACATGCTGTTCTGCACCCAGCCCAGAATAGCTTGTGATATCTTTAGGAAACCCAAACAAGTAAGAAAGGGAAAGAAACCACCACAGAGCTAAAATGACAGCCAGCTAGAGGGACACAGGGCAGAGACACTGTTACTCTGTCACCTCCATCTAAGCTCAAGATTTTTGACTTGCCCCACTTGGCCGCACTTTATTTTCCAGCACCCTTCCATGCTCAGCTGTGGTCCCATTTGCTCAGCTTCCCTGCATGGCCCAAGGGAACCTCAGGGGGCTGCGCCTACATCAGCAGAGACGCCAGGACCCGAAGCAACACTCGGACAGGGACGGAGGTGGCCAGTGAGCAGTGCCGTGTCTTGGGGAGAAGAACGCTGGACTCAGAGTTAGGAGACAGATCTCCAGGCCTGGCCCTTCCACTATTACTTTGGACATCTCGCTACTCACAAGAGACCTCCATGGGACAGGGGTTGCTGCCAATGGTCACTAGCGCTGTGGGCAGGGTCAGACCAGCAGTGGTTTTTCAATGAAGAACGAGTGGCCCTTGCCTCATACCTCATTTATTAAAATGGAATAGCTAAGAATTGTCTCTTTCAGCTGGGTGTGGTGGCACCCGCCTGGAATCCCAGCATTCTGGGAGACTGAGGAAAATGGATTGCAAGTTCAAGCCCATCTTGGGCAACTTAGCAAGATCTTGTCTTGGAAAAAAAAAAAAACCAAAAAACCACGGGGCACACATAGTTCAGCGTGAAGGCCCTGGCTTCAATCCTTAGCATCAAAAAAGAAAAAAAAAAAAAGAAAGAAAGAAAGTGTCTCCCTCCCTCCTTCAGAGGTTTGTGAGGCTCCAACAAAGTATGAATGAGCGATGCCTGTTGTAAAACAGTTTGGAAAAAAAAAATAACAGTAATAATAAAACACTTTGGAAAATGTTAACTGCTAGGCAAATGTCAGCTAGCAAGACTGCAACCCAACCCAGCAGCCTGGGCAAGTATTAGACAAGGTGCTTCAAAAGGCCAGGACTGAACTGTGTCCTCAGAACACAGAAGAAACAATCCCAGTTGAGGGCCATCTGGAGCCCCAGGCACTGCAGTTAGCACTGAGAGGCGCCTACGTGACATCTGTCGCGCCATTCCTTCCTCATACATAGAGGCCCAGGGTTGGGGCGCAGCTCAGCGCCACAGCATTGCCCAGGAGCCCTGGCTCCTATCCCCAGCACCACACAAAATAATAAAGACAAAAGTCGGCTGGGGATTTAGCTTAGTGGTAGAGCGCTTGCCTAGCAAGTGCAAGGGCCTGAGTTTGATCCCCAGCAATGCCCCCCACCGCCAAAAAAGACAAAAGTGAGGATTACATCAAACATATAAAAATACGCACACACAAAAAAACCCCAGAACCCTGATTTTATTTGAGCAGCACCATCCTTGCTGCCAGAGGTGCCTGTGTGACCCTGTTGTAGTCAACCAGACAGAACTGGAAGTCTTGGGGTGTGGGTATCCTGGAAAAGTTCTCCAAAGGTAACCAAGCTCTGGAAGCTGTACTCTTTACCCTTCCCTCCTGCCTGCTTGTAACCAGGACAGGACTGTAAAGTGGAACTGTGCACCTTGCACCTGATGAAACCCACACAAGGGACAGCAGGATGAGGGGGAGACCATGTCCTCCAGGATGGCCTGGGGCTGCTCTCCTTGCACTCAAACACCCTTCCCTCCTTGACCCCCTACTGTCTTCAACGATGCATCCTGTACTTAAAAGAGCCTATTACAGCTTTGCACAGTGGCAGTATTGTAGTCAATGAAGTTTATCCAAGGTGCGATTATTGCTAATTGAAAAGAGCACATTACTTCTCAGATAAACCTATGGCTTAGATAGTGCCAGCACCAATTCTACAGCCAAGAAAACAAGCTTGGAGGAGTGAAACTGTGCCCAGCCACACAGTTGTTGAGCAGTGGGCTGGGACTCCATTCCAGGCCGACGATCTTTTCATTTTTGCCAAAGTCTCCAAGGGAGAAGAAAGGAAAGGCAGGCGGGTTTGTCCTTAAGGACTCTAATAGGGACCATCGGGCAACGCACATCCACTGCATCCTGCAGGTGCCAGGCACGCGGGTGTGGCGACTAAGCCAATGTGGCCAAGGCCCACAGTTTGTTTCGGCAGAAGACACAGAATAAGCAGGGACATGAAGACCACAGAGTGGCAAGTGCTATGAAAAACATAAGCAGGCAAGGGTGAGAGGGTGCTGTTCTCTAGGGGAAGCCACAGACGTCTATGACAGCCAGGCATGGTAGCACACGCCTGTAATTCCAGCACTTGGGAGGCTGAGATAAGAGAATCGCTAGGAGTTCGAGGCCAGCCTGAACTACAGAGCAAGACTGTCTGAAACACACACACACACACACACACACACACACACACAGAAGTCTATGGGGTGACCTCACACCAGACCTTCAAGAAATGATGGGGGGTGGCACACCTAGGGCAGACCAACTGCAGGTACAGAGGCCTGGGGGCAGGAAGGTACACAGGGAGCAAGAGTGGGTTGGACAGCTCAAAGGGGTGGGGAGACAGCAGTAACGGAGGGGCTGGAGGAGGGAAATGTTTATGTTGTGTAAGGAACTGCAGGTTTACTAGGGAGATAGAAAGCTACAGGAGGGTTCTGACCAGAGAACAGACCCAAACTGTAGTCTCACTAGCCAGGCATGAGGGTGCACGCCTGTAATCCCAGCACTTGAGAGGCTGAGGCAGGAAGATTGCCACAAGTTTGAGGCCGGATTGGGCTACACAGTGAGACTCTGCCTCAAAAACCAAAAGCAAAAAAAAAACAAAAACCCACAAACAAAAAACACCCAAAACATTGGAGATGTGCTCAGTGCAAAGGTCCTGAGTTCAATTCTCAGGGGGAAAAAAAAGAAATGAAAAAACAAAGGAGAAAAGATCCAAACTACAGCACCAGAGAATCTGACAACGCCAAAGTCATAGAAGACACGACAAGTGAAAAATGCAACTGAATTACTCCTAGAGTAAGGACTGGTGCGGTGGCACATACCTATAATCCCAGCACTCAGGAGGCTGTGACTGGAGGATCGTGAATTTGAGACCAGCCGGGGCAACTTAGACCCTGCTACACACATGTGCACACACACACGAAGAAGGGCTGTAAGAAACATATACTTTCTAGAATCACTAAAGGAAAATTTCCATTTTTTTGTTCTCATTTTTCTGAAAGTGTCTTACTATGTAGCCCAGGCTGGCCTTGCACTCAAGATCCTCCTGCCTCAGCCTCCCAGGTGGTGGGATTATAGGTTTGAGCCATTACACTCAGCTGGACAACCCCCTTCTCTAAAACAGACCACAAACAAGATCCTTTTTCTCTTCCACACCAGGGAGGTTGCTGAGCATATGCCGAAGCCAGGCATAATTCATTCCTAGACAGACTCCGGCTACACAACCCAGGCTGGGTGTGGGCTTAGGCTGGGAGGAGAGAGAGCGGTAGGAAAGGAGATGTCACACCTCACTGATTGAAATGCCACAAATCTCCCTGCCTCCAGAGCCAACTATCTGCTCCTCCTAGGACTTCTAGTACATTCCAGACAGCTTCACAACAGACAGCATAATGAATGTTTATTAGGATAACTTTAATTTAAAAAAATAAGCCCAAAATTTCTGGGCAATAACCTACAATACAGTGAAAACCAGCGTGTGAGACTCGGTTACACACCAACCAAGAGCAAAAGCTCTGCGGGATTTCCACACTATCCCACACTGCCTCCCCTTTCTGCAGGCGTCCCTACTGAAAGGAGGAGGAAACTGAGGCACAGAGGTAAAGGGGCCGGCCTGAGGTCAGACGGCCAGGAGAGGTGCACAGGAATCAGACCGGAAATCACAACAGTTCCACAGGAAATGTGGCCCCTGTACATTTCTGTGGCTAACGCTCCTCAGGAAAATAAAGCCAGCGTCTTCCTGACCCATGACGACCCCCCCAGGCCAGAAGCCAGGGCAGGATCCCCGCTGTCCAGGCTCTCGCGCATCCCTGCTACCACACCCAGCCCTCTGCATGGAAAGCCAGCCGCATGGCCTCGTGCACATCATTCACCACGTGGGATGCCTGCAGGAGCCCCGGACTGAAGCCGAAATCCCGGTGCCCATGGAACGGCGGCTCCCCAGACCCAGGCTCCCCAGGACGGTACACGCCGGTGCACACCAGGATGGAGGTGCAGCTCTGGGTGGCCGAGGGCTGCTGCTCTGCCCACGCACCTCGCTCCGCCATCTGCAGGTGCTGGTGGAAGAGGTTGGCTCCATAGACATCAGACATGGGATTATCACTGCAGGGCAGCCACACCGGAAACGGAAAGGAGAAACCCACATTCAGTGTCACCAGGCAGAGAGACAGAATAATTTGGTGGGTAGAAGCGTGGCTCAGAAACAGGGAAACGAGGTAGTGAGAGCAGAGAAGGGATGGAGGGAAGATGTGGACAGAGTGAGGAGATGAAAGGTACTGTCACTGATTTGTGTCTAGATGTCCCCCCGAAGCCTCATGTGGTTATAGGTGGGGCTTTTTCAGAGGTGGCTGGATCTAAAATGTGTGATGCTGGTTGGGGATTTAGCTCAGTGGTACAGTGCTTATCTAGCAAGTGCAAGGCCCTGAGTTCAATCCCCAGCACCTAAAAAAAAGAAAAAAAGTGTGATGCTGGGATCAAGGGTATGTGATTACTAAATTAGTCCACTCATTGGTTTGGTACATGGGTGTGGATAATGGGTAGGCCCACCCTGGGTGTGAGTGCCACCCACCCTAAAGGTGTGTACAGAATGTAAGGGACAGAAAGAGGGCTGCTGTTGTCACTGCTTGTTACTTGCTGCTTGCTACTTTACTATTTTGTGGCCTTTCTGCCTTCTGCCCACCGTGAACTCTCTCCTCTGAGATGCCACCCTGCCTTGGAGCTAGCCAACTATGAACAGAAACCCCCACAATCTGTGAGCCAAATAAACCCTTGCTCCTTTAACTCTGAGTGTCAGGTATTTTGTCTCGACAACAAGAAAAGTAACTAAGACAGGCACTTACCCCACAGCATAGAGCTTCTGGATGGGGGCGGTCCAGCCCCGCCTCTCCGCCTGCTGCCTGATCAGCTCCTCTGCGTACTGGTAGGTGAGAAGGCTGGGTTTGCCCATCAGACCCTCATATTGCAGTTCCTTTCCTGTCATTTTCCGGTAGATGGCTTCCAGGCAAAGCAGAAAGGTGCCATGGCCAAACCTGCCCGAGGAGAGAGCCCAGCAGCTCAGCCCTCCAGGCCCCCAATCATTATTGTCTGAGCAGCATCCACGTACCAGCCTCTCACTGCAGGGTTCAGGGGCCAAGGCATTAGTTAGATCCCTGCCAGTGGGGGCTGACAGGATCAAGCACTGCTCTAGTACAGGAGTGGCACAGCACACTTACTGTTCTAAAAATCCTGTGGGACAGACATTAACACCCGCATTTCACATATCCAGAAACTGAGGCACGGCAAGACTCAGCAACTTGCCCACCGTGGTAGAGCTAGGATTACAATCCAGGCAGCTTAAATTTTATTTAGATTTGTAGCAGGCTACTGGTTCCCCTTCTTTGTCACTGCCAATTTTCAGCTGAGCATACTGCAAAAAGTCCATTCCCCACCTTCTTCAAAGCTAGGTGTTGCCATGTAACTAGGCTAGCATTAAGCAGTCAATGAAAGCAAAAGGACTGGGATAAACTTCTACTAAATATCTTTAAAACTGGGGAAGGGGTGTTCTTCTCTGTCCTCCGCTACTCTTTCCCACCATCTGAAATGCTAATATGATGGCTGGCATTATAGGCCGCCACTGTGGATTACGTAGTGAAGGGCTACAGACTGCACAGAAGGAAAACGGAAGATGCCTTTGTTCCAGTACTGCACACCCCAGACTTCTTTCCCATGATAAAAAAAAATAAATAAAATTTCTCTTTTTTAAAACACGTTTGTTTTGGGCTTTCATCCCTGGTTGCCAAACCAAATCCTAATTAAATCCCATGCTATATATTAGTTATATTTCAGTCTCATTTATACAAAGAAGTTTGTTTTCTTCTTTCTTTTTCTTCAGTACTTGGGATTAAACTCAGGGCCTTTGCTCTGAACTACATCTCCTGGTTTGTTTTTTTTTCAGAGAGCATCTCACCCCAAGCTGCCCAAGCTGGGCTTGAACTTGTGATCTTCTTGCCTTGGCCTCCCAAAGGACTGAGACTACAGGCATGCACTGCCACACCTTGTTTTTAATTACTAAATAAATAAAAATTAATCTTGTCTGGTTTACAAAGTGAAATTTGCCCCCTGCTTTTCAGTTCACAGCTATGTTACCCACTCTCCATCCAGTGCTACCTAAGAAGATTACTTTAGAGAAAATACCAAAACCTTGAGCTATAGACATATGCTTTAAAAATGCCAAGGGAAAACACTGCATGCCACTCCCTTTGGAGTTGCTGAGTCCTGGGACTCGCAGAAGTCCTGAGCCCCAACCCGGGTGTTGACTGACTGTACACACTGCCCACTGGGAATCAGTGGCAGGTGAGAAGAGCAGGACGCTGGCCCTGCTGGTAAGAACAGCAACAGGACAGAGCAGCTGTTGCCAGCCTCCCAGTGAGGTATCCTGAGGCCCAGAAAAAGGCCACCTACCAAGCCAGAAAAGGACGGGAGAGATGTCTTCAGAGTGAGCAGGGTATGCCTTACCTGGGGGCCTCGGTTTTTGGCTCTATCCCATCATTAGAACAATCCTGGCTGCACCCTGCCCCTACAGTTCACAGGTAAATGCAAACAAAGAAGCAAGAAAAGCAATGCTACAGGAGAGGCAAGGAAAGAGAATGGGTGAGTATCGTGCACTGACAGTCACCAATTGGCCCTTAGACTAAAGCATGTTCTCTAAGATTATGAAAAGCAGGCAGCAGGTGTTAAAAATCATCTTCACACATCTTCATGCTCAGTAGTCTGGAGTTTCAATTTAATAATGGGTGAGGTTGGGGGGATTTAGTTCAGTGGTAGAGCACTTGCCTAGAAAGCTCAAGGCCCTGAGTTCAATCCCCAGCATAAAATAAAATAAAATAATGGGTGAAGTCATATTTGAAAGCCCTCGCGGAGGCCAAGTTACTGTGACAACATGGAGCCCCGCTAGGTGGATGCGGCCCCCGAGCATCAGAATGAGTGACAGACCACCCACAGGACGGGTCATGCAGCAGCCTGAAGTAGACCAGGGCCAGGGCCAGGGACCGCGTGTCCTCACCTGGGCATCTTGGCCTCAGCCATCCAAAGAAGATCCATGTTGCTGGCTAGGATGGGGAGGTGGGGATAGGGGGCCGTGGCCAGGCCAGTGCCAGGGTTCCCGTTGCTGAGGAGCACGTCCACGATCAGCTGCAGGCTGGTCTCCCAGCGGACTGGCTCCCCAAGGAGGAGCACCCCTGAAAGAGCAGGGCCCGGGGTGAGGGTGCAGGGCACTTGCCTGCCCAGCAGGCTGTACTGAGGAGCTCCTCGCTGCGCTACCCACACCCGGGCCAGGCTGCCTTCCCAAAGCACAGGGTGCAGCAAGGGCAGCCCTGACAGCTATTTTAACCAGTGTCTGCCAGCATTCAAAGAAGCTAAACCAGGAAATGCAGCAAATCTCCTGCTTCCTCCTGCTGATAGGGGCTCGGCCCACCATGCCTGACCCCAGGAGAGCGTGCTGCAGGGGCTCTCTCCCTGTCGGGACTTCCCTGGGGTGGCCTGGACCTGACATCAGCCTGAGGCGTGATTTTCAAATACCAGCCCTCACGTGGACTGTAGGGAGTTCTCACGAGTTTTCACGGGAACTCCATTCCATAAATAGTAGCAACCTGGGAAGCAAGCTCCCCTTCCTCTCTACTGCACCACCGGGGAAGGAGCTCTCCCTTTTCTCTCCTATGGAAGATGGTGGCCGCGTCCCCAGCACCACCACTATCACGCCTTTCTCGTGGTAACCCCTACCACGCCTTATAGGCCTGGTACATATTTTGCTGTTTCTAGTGTTATGCCTAACTTTCCTTTTCTTCTTTTCTCTATACTTTTAAATAAAACTTTAGAACTAAAAAAAAAAAAAAAAAAAAGAAAGAAAGAAAGAAAAGAACTTCCCTGGGCCAGGGGCCAGCACCCACAATGGCCGAGAGCAGGGGCTGCGGCCTGACCGCCCTCAACTCCAGCCCTGACCCTGACAGTGTTCTTGCAGGACAGTGGCAGCAACTCACCTTCTCCAGACCTCACTTTTCTCAACTGCATAACAGCAACACCTACTTATGGTGTTGTGAGGGCAAAAACTAACCCCGGAAACACT
>PVJO010034871.1:0-10495 GCA_004026905.1 Hystrix cristata | reverse complement strand
TTTGAATACTATCTCTCTTTTTTCTTTTTTAAACAAAATATCTATTCTACCCCTTTGTCCTTATTTACACTTATGGTTTCTCATATCAGAGAAACAATTTGATGTGTACTAATAAGTGTCTGATTTATTTCACTTAATAGTATGTTCTCCAGGAACATCCATTTATATACAAATGACTCTAGTTTATCCTTTTTTATGGTGGTGTAGTATTCCATTGTGTAGAAAAACCACATCTTTTTTTTTTTTTTTTAGCCATTCAGATCCCATATTTTTGGATCATACTGTACTATCAATAAACCCTCTCTTACCCAACTTTATGTTCTACTTCTTCCTCTCCACTGACCCAGATTCTCAGCACCCAGCATCATGTATATTCTTCTGGCTACTGTATTTCAGTTATAGCCTACAGAACTACTCAGGATAGAATCTATTTCTTCTTTTAGCAGGTCTAACACCTGCCCTGCTGACTTATACTATGCCTTAAACTTTTTATTTATCTGATGGCTAGAGGGGATACAGAGGTACATACAGAGGGGGAAGAATTTAGGTTGTCTATAATCATAAACATTTTCATCATATTCAATCAATGCAGATGTTCTAGCCTTAATGCGGAGGAATGGACCACTTCTGCAGACCAAAATCATTCAAGGAAAACTAGAGATTTGAGAGTGTCAAGTGCTTAACATGGGCATTGCCACATCTCAGGTCTCAGAGCTCTATTTACCTAATTTGCTATAAATTTCATAGCAGACTTTTATGAGGTTGAGAATTTAATCTCCTCTAGCACCCTGCTATCCTTATAAGAAAACCACTCAACTTTTTCTGCCTTCCAGTTCTAGGAGGTTAGATTTTTCTCCTTTCAAAGAGACTGTGAATTTAAAATTCAGGCCAAATGGATAATAGGTTACTCCAAGTGTTTCATTTTTTCTCTAAATACCAGTAGAACTCACCATAAGCATTCTATTCCACATTCTTCTGATTAATTATTCTAACCTTCCAAGATGCCCAAACTACATCCTATCCCAGTTCGGTGTTGTTGAGAGTTTTACCACTGCACAATTATGGTAAACGGCAGTGACAAGAGCGGCCTCAGCTCTAGGGAGGGTCCTTGAAAGACATCCTAATCTAAAGAAATAGGACCAGACCTTTGGACCCCTCATATCATAGAGACATTCCCAGAGTTCTTCCCTTTGGTTGCATACATAATCTCCATAAACCTTCTCTCCAGCTTCAGGCAGTCCTGAGTAGGTGGGACCCAGCTGTGGAACATAATTAGCAGCTGGGTGAACAAACATGCTGGAACGTGGGTGGTACACCTCAGCATGTACTACACAGTCACTAGTAAGTATGAGGTATGATCGATAGATACAATGAAAGATTAAGTTAAAAAAATATTTATTCCACTAAAAACCACAATGCCTTCAATCCCTCTCAAAATACTCTCCCTGGCTCTGAACACAATTGTACCACGGTTCTTGCCATTTTCTGAATTCACTCTGGAATTCTCTCCTGTCTTTATGTGCATTATTGTGCTTGCCTCGTTGTCACCAGTCAATTCAATACATTTACCTTTCATGATCATTTCAACTTTGTGGAAGACCCAAAACTCTCACAATGCCAGATTCAGTGAATAAGGTTGACGAGGACACACTAATGTATTTATTTAACAGAAACTGCCATAAATGGTGGTCAACACACGGTAATCAAAAACTTCAGTGAATGTCAAATTAAAAATCTGTTACAGTAGAAGACACTTTGCTATTAACCCTTCTCTTCCTTCATACTCAAATGCTCCCCATCATTTTGAACATGCTTCTCCCTTCTTGGCAATGTGTCTTTACTGTAATAAGTTGTTGTTTTTTAATTTAAACATTCACTGTACTTTTGTATGGGAGTGAAATTCCCAAAAAGACTAAGCTAATTTGGCACTGTAAGACGGTGAGTAAATCTGTTTCCAATAGAAAAAAAGTCATAAAAGCAGTTTAGAATAATGGCCATGGTAATAGTAACCTGAAACAATAGATAAGATGTTTTCACAAATCCTACAAGATATTGAAACAGACTATATTATATTAGACTTTATCAAATATCCCTTTGGGAGAAACATATGGTAAAAAAAATTCAACAACCTTACAGAGGAAATTATTGGGTAAAGAAGTCTTTAAATTATTTATTTTCTAATTAATATCTATCCATTTATCTAAATTCTACACTGGAATGCAGTTTTCAAAAGAGGTGGATTAATCTTGTTTTGTGCCTAAGGGGTCATTAATTTTTGTACAGTGGCAATGAAAGGAAAATATTCCAAAAGGAAATTACTCGCATCAGAATGCGCAGTATTAAAAACCTGTGCCACATGTACGAGTATATAGCAGACAATGGCATGTGTGCCTGCAATAGATGACCACCAGATTGTGAGTTATCCAAGAGCAGAGATCACAACCGATTCATCTGTATGTACCAAATACCTCCCACAGTGCCTACCAAGCCAAACTGTTCGATAAATATTTTATGAGTGAATGAGTCAATTAATTCAGGAATAGATGAATATAAATTCTGTGCCTATACTCAAAATTCACTAAAAGCATCTAATAAATCATTTGTCTGAAGTTGAACAGAACATGCTTTAAATAAAAATTGGGATGCCAAAAGTATTCTAATAGACTTTATCATGGGAATTATACAGTTTACTAACAATAATGTGAACTTATTTTCTAAAAAGAAAGGTTGTTCAGTAAGTACAGTGCTACTAAAATCAGCATATATTGACTGGGGATGGATTATATGACAGGATGCTGCTAGGTTTCAGGAAATAGGATTAATAATACACAATTTCTTCCCACAAGACAATTTCATCTTTCAACGATGGTAGTATTCACATGAAAACTAATCATGATTGGGCATGTTAATTAATATAAGAATCAAGTACAAGTATATGGTAGGCCTTGAGTAGCAGAACTCAATATGTAGCTGGCTATATAACCCCTAGAATAATTGCTTTCCAGGCTATTTTGTACCTCTAGTAACCATGTGACCAGTCTCTTAGATGGAGAATAATTAAGTCTTCTATTAGAATTTCAAGGCTGAGGATTTAGCTCAGTGGCTAGAGTGCTTCCCTACCAAGTGCAAGGCCCCAAGTTCAATCCTCAGCATCAAAAAAACAAAAAACAAAAACCAAAAAAAACAGAATTTCAAGACAGTTTCTTTAAAGGAGCTAATGAACTACTTTCTCTCTGCTGACACCTTAGAATGGGAAGATGACAATCCATGTTCCAGAAGCCACCATCGCCCAGGAGGTAACTCTAAGAAAGAAAGACACACTGGAGATTTAGCTCAGTGGTTAGAGTGCTTGCCTTGCAAGCACAGGCCCTGAGTTTGACCCCCAGCACAAAAAAGAAAAGAAAAGAAAGACACACATTACGAACAGTAAATATCGAATGGCCTGCATCCCCGAGGATTATGGGGCAGCCCCTCTGTCACTGAATGAAACTTCTCTCTTGCTTAAGCCATTTTATCCTGCCTATGCTTGTCTGTATACATAGAACACAAAGGCAAACCTGAACCTAGTGGATATTAATAGGAATGAGAAAGCAGTTGTTTATTCCGCTAGAGGGATTGGGAGTTCTGGGGGTGAGTCTTTTGAGATACACTTGGGAAAACGAAGACATTTTGAGCTTCATCATTAGACGGCACAGAAGATGCATGGCAAAATATTTGTGTGCACTTCATTGTAAAGGAATAATGAGCACTATATTTAGTAAGGTCACTCCAGGCTTCTATTTGGTTTTGGCTACCTGGAGAAGTTTTCACTGAATCCCCTAAACGAAAACCGTAACTGATTTACCTGAGAAATGTCAGTAATGTTATAAAAATTATGATTTTAAAAGCCCAATTAATATATACATAAAAGTCGGTTGTGGGGCTGGGGATTTAGCTCAGCAGTTAGAGTACTTGCCTTGCAAGCACAAGGCCGTGAGTTCAATCCTCGGCGCCAAAAAAAAACCAAAAAAACCAAAAAACAGTCAGTTGTGGTTTCAAAACAATTAATTGTGAAAGCAGTAACATTATATATGTATATTTTTAATGATGTATGAAAATGATCTGCCCGATACCTTTAAATGTAGAGCACATTACTTTTCTGTCATGTTAAATGTTTAGCAAGATAAGCAGCAGGACCTTCTGAGGATATCAGTGTAAAAGCAGAAGAAAAGATATGAGAAACTTTTTCACTTTGTTGATAGTTATTTTTAGGCTGCAGCATTTTTTCACAGTAGATTTATATCTTCTTTGACATATATTCCTAAGTATATAAATACACAGGTTGGCAAGCATTCCTGGAAAGAGAGTATATGAGATTTGGAAGAAAGGAGAAGGAGAATAACGGAGAGCTTTTGCAAATCACATAAGATTATAGCTAACTTAAATGTGTTACTGAAAAAAAACCCAGATATGAATACTTTAGCAAAGCAAATACTGTTTCTGTAACTTTTTGAAATTGCTGCCAGTGACTATTTGACACACTGAAGCATCTGAGAATTACCCTACTTTCGGGCTAAAAGGTTTTTACTGATGCTGGCAGAAGACTCAAGACTTCTGGGTCAGAGACAAAAAATTTTATTGCTCACAGCACTACCAGCAACATGAGCTTCCTGTTCAGGTGTGTTCCTCTTACTCCTCAAATTCTGCGGAGGCAGAAGGATGCAGAAGGAGGAAAGAAGAGGCACAAGTGGGTAGGCCACGTCCCATCCAAACTATAGCACTGGTTCATAAACAATAAAATCGTACAACTCTAAGAAGATTGTGCTTAGACAATATTGTTCAAAGTAGGAAGTAATTACAAGACCTTGATAGTATCATTTATACTTACTAAGACTTGCTACCCCTTTCAGGAGCCTAATGCATGTAATTTTAATCTCCACAAATCATGGCAGAGTGTGACTTCCCTCATTTTGCAGTGGAGAAGACCAAGGCTCAGCATCAGGAACCAGCTGCCTGACAAGTCAGTAGCAGGACTGGCAATCAAGGCCAAGTTCAAGCCTGCCTCAAAACCCCCCACTCTTCTCTTAGCAGGAGATGTTACCAGAGATCTTAATTCAAGGGAAATACCCGAAGATACCCATTTCAAAGCGATAATTCTGATAAAAATGTAGACTACATTTGAGGAACAGAACTAAGAGCAAGCAAACATCTGTGAGGTGTCGCGGTCGGTCAGGCGGCAACAGGAGGGACACAGACCAGATGTGTACAGATCTGTAAGGCAGATATGGAAGTCAGACTCAACACCTACCTAATCACTCCCTTGCTCCCATTTCCATTCACTTCTATTCTTCCACGAACTCATCTAAAAAAGAGAAACCAGCACCATTTCTCTCTCCTTTCCTTTCCCACCTTAAGGATGAGGAAAGAATGGTGGGGGTCTGGGGTGATTGGAGTAAGAGGACTTCAAAGGCCCCAAGGCAAGCTCAGTTGCTTCATCTCAAGAAGACTCAGGAATAAGTTAGCATGAGCAACCTGCACCGAGTGATCAGCAGGAGAGAGCTTGCTAGTGCCCCCAGACTCCGGAAAGGCAACTCTTCAAAACCAGCCTCCTCGTAGGTGTGCGTGCTTGAAAATCACATTCCCCGTTCCCTCTATGCGAAGACTATGAAAACCAAAGAGGAGACTGTCTGAAGGCAAATGATCCAGTATTACTTTAAGAACAATTTCCTTCTGTGGACATGGCCTCAATGTTCGCCAAATGTTTGTAATAAGCAGAAACATTCTCCTAACAGGTGCAGTTGCCGCAATGAATGTCACAGCGGGCACACACACGCATCTTATCTATAGTCAGGTCATTGGAACAAAGTGCAGAATAATGAAAATATATGACTGCTCAAATGTCTTTTGAGAAAGTCATTTGCTCAATAGTAATTGATGCTTATTGAGAACGGGGGAGCACAAGGAAAGTATCATGAATCACCCCATATTTCTGTTGCCACCTGTATAACCAGTCAACAGCCAGAACATAATAAAATGTGAATTTGTCTTTGGGGCAGTATATAATTTCATGTGCTTTTTGTCTTGGGGATCATTTTATTCATACAACAGCTTTCTTGGACTTTTTTTTTAATGTGCCTTGTAGTACACATTTCTTTCTTTCTTTTTTTCCTCCCTCGTGGTGTGTGTGGGGAATTCCCTGAACAGATGTTGTGTAAAGATTGCCAGACTCATTTTGCTCTTGATGTTCCATGATCAGAGCTACTTTTTGGAGAACACACTGGTGAAATGTACTCTTTGTTGGGTACTGTACATTAAATAGCAGGAAGGCAGTTGGAACAGGAGCTTAACACAGCTCCTAAAAGTGCCAGTGTCGGTGTGCTTTCAAAGATAAGTAGAAGGAAAAGTCTGGCAAAGGGGCCACATGATAAAACAAAAAGTTGGTAGCCACATTGTTCTTAATCTGTTAGCTATTAAGAACTGTGTTATATATATTTTTTAAAGTGATCCATAGCAATGAGATATTCAGAGGAGGGAAGTATTTAGCAACAGCCCAAAGCTATAGTTTGATCAACATTAAAGGTTAAAATAAAACACACACAAAATTATCAAAATAAACAACAAATAATCAGCAGCACATCTGCCTCTAAAGCCAGTCGCCCATGAAACTGTATAGGTTAGGCCCTCTTTCTCCTAAACACAAACCACACACACACACACACACACACACACACACACACACACACACTTTCTTCCTCAACAATATCCTCTGCAGTGAAAAGTGAGCGAGTACAACAGAACATTATTGAAACACAGTCTCTCTGGAAATAAGAGGAGGCTCCCTCAGCTTGGCCATTTTTTACTGGGTAGGCACTAAGGTGACGGACAGAGAAGTGAGATACAGGGCCCAGCTAAGGGTCCTGCGGGCATTATGAGGAGTATACATCACACACAGAACAGAAGCCTTGGGATAGGAGGAGATGATTATGAAATACAGAGGCTTTGCACGCTTTTAAGAAGAACTGGTGGTATTTCAAAGGTGTAGACAGATTGTAAATGGGCACTGTATTAGTTTTCTGGAGCTACCACACCAAGTACTATAGACCAGCTTCCTCAAACAAGAGACTTTCTTACAGTTCTAGAGTCTGGAAGTCTTAGACTATGGTATCAGCAGGACTGGATTCATTCTGAGACCTCAATTCTCAGATCACATGTGTCTGTCTTCTCCCTGTGTCTTTTTGTGGCCTTTTTATGTGCATGTCTGTGACCTGATCTCCTCTTCCTATACGGACATTAGTCATACTGGACCTACAACTGACCTCATTCAGCCTTTATGGACACCGTAAAAGCCCCGTCTCCAAACACAGCCCCATTCTGAGGTACTGGGCATTAGGATTTAACAGAAGTAGTCTCTATCCTTGTCTCCGGGAATTTACAAAAAAAGGTGACAGATTGGTTGTGCATACAGAACCCTGTAATAAAGCATTTGAGACATCCTGCATACAACATAGAACACAAATGAAGAAATATGAATGACCGAATGACTGAGTTGATTGATAAACTAGAGGAGAAAATATAGAACATGTGGCTTTTGAACTATGACCTGAAAAGTGTGCAGGAACTCACCCGACAGATTATAAAGACCATGTCAGCAAAGGACCAGGACAGTCAGGCAAAGGCACAGACATCAAGAAGAGACTTAGGCGAGGCTTATGATGTCCCCAGGAAGCCTCAAAGCACAAGCCAAGGAACCAGTACAAAATTCATTAAAATGCTTCCTCTAAGAGCTGTAATATATTTTAGACAATTAAGGAAAATTCAAGTTATGAATAAACTTCTGCTTTAAGATTGGGTCTGCATGGATCTTTTTTCAATTTGTACTAGCACATATTTGCAGTACATGATTATTACATTCATCGTGGGAGTTCGTACATTTACATAACACTTCTTCGATCTTTCTTCCTCTCCTCTCCCTCCAGCTCTTGGTTCCCTTCCCTTCTACAAAAGATCTATATCCATGTTTTCTATCTATCTTTTATTTTGCTCTTTATTTACACTTTATGTTCCTCATATAAGACAAAGCATAAAATACTTAATATGCAAGGATTTTAATATCAAATTATTATATTAGCCTTAAAAACTAAAAACAGTATTCTAAATGCTACATCAGGAATCCCTGAGCCTCAAAGAATTTGGAAGAGATACACTGAAGTCAGAATTAGGATCAGACTGGCACAATCACACATATATGTAGAGATTTTATGCACACAAGATGCTTATCTACTAGGGACTCTCCACACATATAGATACTGCTTAAGAAGGTTTGCACTATTTTTTCCCTCCTTCACTTAGAATAGAAAACTCAAAATTTTACTGTCTTAGATAAACAAAATTTTCAAAAGATTACAATGCAATATATACATATACCAACTCCCCACAATGAATGTATTAATTACATATAACAAACATGTATTAATAAAAATAGTGTAAGAAAGAGATAATTCTTTTAAATAAAAATAGCGAATATCACTATCTTTGAGAATGCAAATTTTATGAAATAATCAACTGAGGACGTGTACATTGTTTTAGGTTGATAAATCCCAACGCTATTTCTCTGATCAAGGTGAATCACATGGTTCTTGAATTGCTTAAATGGAATTTAGAAAGGTAAAAAAGAACAAGGATTAACATTAAGGGATTTACATCTGATTCCTGTCTTAACTGTGCTTATTAAATCCCACATTCTAGCTCAATTTCTTAAATACTACCATAGGTATTTGTAGCATACCTTGTATCAAAGGAAAGAAAAAAAAAGCCTTTTTAACTAATTCCAGACAAGGAGATATATAACTATTCATCTACTTTGAAGCATATTGTTCCTTATTTATGTGCCTACTCTCGTTTCCATTCAATCTGTGGACAGTAACAACTACAAAAATCCTATACCCAGGTATCTATGAGGTAACAAGGATAGGTTGAAAACAGAACAATCATGAAGTTCGAAGCACAGAGAAACATTTGTGATGCAGCAAAGATTATCAAGTGTCTCCAGGTTCTGCTCATTTGAAATTGAAGCTAAGGAAAAGTTTTAACGCTGGGTGTTCTAGGTTTTTGTTTTTTGGGGTTTTTTTGTTTTGTTTTGTTCTGTTTTTTGGTGCTGGGATTCGAACTCAGGGCCTTGTGCTTGTGAGGCAAGTACTCTAATCGCCAAACTAAATCTCCAGCCTGATGCTGTTTTCTGGTATCTACCAAGATACAAATTTCTTGTTCTAGGACCTTTTATCACACTCATAGATTTTGAAAATACACTTGATCAAAGTATAGACTTATCATCACTGGCTGTTTTAACTTGCTTTTGTTTAATAATCTTTGCAAGTTAGTACATGTGACAACAGTATGATACCTCGGTGCTTCCTCTTTCTCAGACCACTGCTTCTGGGCCTCCGGACACTATGTGAAAAGGAAAAGAGAGATGTGTAGCAATGAGGGTCTGAGGAAGACAGTTGCTATAAACCATCTTTAAGGTGTCTGTTATTTTCTGTGCCTCATTAAACCTTCTCCAGAAAGATCATAACAAGGACTTTGATTATCTTGTCCAAAGTCAAACAGGAAGACTTCACATATTATATTCAGTAAAGTGGAGACTGATTTATTTTAACATTGGGTATAAGTCTTGATACCTTCTATTAACAGAGTCCAAATATGGAGTTTTTTTGGTGGTTGTTCAGCATCCCACAATTGCCAAGACTTGTCTCTCATTTTGTCCAAACACAAGACATTGAAAAATCCCAACAAAAGTATTACTTCAGATTACTATATAAATACTGTACACACATCTATATGCTCTATAAATCTATATGCTATATAAATACTGTACACACATCTATGCACACAGATAATTATGTACTTGTAAAATGTGAGAGTGATTGTTTTATTAATCAGAAAAAAATGCTATCTTGCTAATTAACCAAATTTTAGATATACAAATTTGTTACTAAAACTTCACAAAGTTACTAAAAATAATGAGAGATAAGTACTAATTAACCATTAAGTATTCAAAATGACTATTTGAGAACATGAAATAGAAAATGTAGTATTATTCCAATTGCTAATGTAAATGGCCTTCTGAGTCATGCTATTATCTATTTTTGGCAACCATTACTCTAAAGCTGCATTCCCACTTTAAAAATAAAGGAAGAAAGATATGCACACAGTAAGCTGAATTGAAGGCATGCTGCAATGGGAGAGTTTCTAGTTGCTAGGGAAACAAATTCTTTGGATGCCATGTTTAAATGACTTTCACCCTGGAAAACCCGGCTGACTGCCATAAAAAAGGATAAACTAGAGTCATTCATATATAAATGGATGTTTCTTGAGAACATACTCTTAAGTGAAATAAATCGGACACTCATGAGCACACATCGAATTGTTTCTCTGATATGAGAGACCATAATTGTAAATAAGGACAAAGAGGTGTAATAGATATTATATAAAAGGAGGATGGTGAGCAGAGGAGAGA
>PVJO010034870.1:0-10613 GCA_004026905.1 Hystrix cristata | reverse complement strand
GTAGCAGAAGAGGATATGCGTATGTAGGATGCTCTGAGGCGGATGTTCTGTGTGGTAGAATTCAGTGTGATAATGTAAAAGAAGTTCCTATTTTGAAAGATCATGAAACTGTCATTTGGATTCACATGGAGCCTTTGACCTGCTGGAGTGTTGAGCACCATTACGGGAAGAGCACTCCTGACATTGGTGCAGTGCACAATGGGACAGAGTGTGGTGAGGGGAAAATGTGCATGCAAGGCAAGTGTGTTTCCACACCTGAAAGGGATGATGCTTGTGACTCTGACACCTGCAAGAGCAGAGGCTTGTGCAACAATAAACATCACTGTCACTGTAGCTATGGTTGGGCTCCACCCACTTGTGAGACCAAAGGATTCGGAGGTAGTGTTGACAGTGGCCCACCTCCTATTAAAAAAAAGACCAAGCCTATCATCAAAGAGAAGAAAAAGAAATCTCCAAACCTTTTTTTAATTTTGATTTTTGTTTTGATTTTGTGTTTACTAGTTTTCCTTTTTGTTTTGCACAAACAACTACAAAAGAAAAATGAGCAAAAAGTCCCAGCTCCTCCTGGGGCACAAAAGCAAAATGTCCCAGGTCCACCTGGGGCACAAGGGCAAAATGTCCCAGCTCCACCTGGGCCACAAGGGCAAAATGTCCCAGCTCTACCTGGGGCACAAGGGAAAAATGTCCCAGCTCCACCTGGGGCACAAGGGCAAAATGTCCCAGCTCCACCTGGGCCACAAGGGCAAAATGTCCCAGCTCCACCTGGGCCACAAGGGCAAAATGTCCCAGCTCCTCCTGGGGCACAAAAGCAAAATGTCCCAGGTCCACCTGGGGCACAAGGGCAAAATGTCCCAGCTCCACCTGGGCCACAAGGGCAAAATGTCCCAGCTCCTCCTGGGGCACAAGGGCAAAATGTCCCAGCTCCACCTGGGGCACAAGGGCAAAATGTCCCAGCTCCACCTGGGGCACAAGGGCAAAATGTCCCAGCTCCACCTGGGGCACAAGGGCAAAATGTCCCAGCTCCCTCTGGGGAAGCAGGGCAAAAGCTTCCCCCTAAACCTAAGAAATAATGACACAAAGTTACAATTTTGGAAAATAAATTCCATCTCGATGAAATTTCCCCTGTATTAATTTTCAGTGTTCTAGCAATAGAAATATCATGGTGTGTGTCACAGACCACCAACAGGGCACCTCGACTCTCTCCTATATCTCAGGACACAAACACTAGCTAGCTCCCAGATGAAGGTACCACACGGTAGCGTTCTATGTTTCACTATTTTAGGAAATGCTACCGGCTTATTTTTCACTAAGTCAGTCTCCTTGTGCTTAGTGAGCAAAAGCACAGCTCATAAAGGGTGTGTGTGTGTGTGTGTGTGTGTGTGTGTGTGTGTGTGTGTGTTAATTTGCTATCTCTCAATCTCGGACTTCCTCCTCCTACTTTTGCCTGTGCTTAGTCCACTGGAGACAGGAAACTTGCACATCACATCCCTTCTTTGACAGGCCACTCATCACTTGGTGCCAAGAGGGCAGCTAAAGGGAGACTGGAAATTTGAGGGAACCATTTGAGATCCGTTTATGTCAGTGTTGCCTCAGGAATAGCTTTCACCTGGCAGAGCTGACATTTTAAGACCACAAATCATTAGTATCATTAAAGAAAAATATTAACACAAATGAAGATTAGTGGATCTATGTGAAAAAGAATTAGTCACCTATTGAGCATTACTGGGGACCAGGACAGGTTTAGAGATCTCCACCTAGCAACTCTAGCAGGCAGAAAAATAAGTGATGGGTGGAAATAACCAGACTGTCTATAACTGGGTGTTGCCTTATCTGGGCTTTGCACGATGGGCCCTCTGCCTTTCACACACATGTTCTGAACTGTCGGCAGGTTGAGGTGGATCTCAGCTGTTGTGTTTGGCTGGAACTCAGCTATTTGTTGCAAGAATATATTCAAATTAGTTTGCAGTTTGTTGACAAGTCTACTTTGGTTGCAGTTTGCTATAAATCTGTGTATATTTAGTACATTTACCTTTATATGCAGTTTAAATTTCTGTGGATTTAGTTACCCACAGTCAATGGGAGTTGGAAATTATTAAATGGGAGATTGTAGGAATGAGTCTTAAATTTCTCCCGCCTTTCCATGGCATGGTGAGCTCTGTGAACATTAGATTCTGTTATTCAAATAATTTTAATCTGTAAGTATAAAAGTCTTAAAATATTATACGGCTAATTATTTTAAATTCAGATTCATCAATTCTAATACACTTACTCTCTATCAGTTAAAGAGTTTACATTTAAACTTCTGTCAGATTATTTTTTAATTGTATTTTAATGGTACATTTTAGATATACATAGTGATAACATTCATCCTAGGGGATTTGTACCTGTACATGATACATCTTGTTGCTTCTCTTTTTCCCGTTCCCCTCCCCTCCCTTCACCCCCTCCTTGCTAGTTATTTACGAAAGCTTTGTTTCCATTTTTTCCTTCCATTTCTTATTTTTCTTGTCCCTCTGTTCCTTTCCCCTCACCCTCTGTTGTTCCCTTTCCCATTTGGGCATTTTCTTCCCTTTCCCAATATACATTTTAGTCTTTATTTACACTTTCAGTTTCTCACACCAGTGAAATAATATGTATTTTAACATGTGTGTCCGATTTATTTCACTTAAGAGTATGGTCTCAAGATGCATCCATTTACCTAGAAATATCTCAAGCTTATTGTTCTTTATAGCAGAGTAGTACTCCATTGTATAAAAAAAAAAAAAAACACATTTTCTTTATCCATTCCTCAGTCGATGGGCATTTGGACCGTTTTCAGGATTTAGCTATTAAAAAAATCCTGCTATAAACATGGGTGTGCATGTATCACTGTTGTTTGTTGCTTTTAATTCTTTTGGGAAGATATCAGGAAGGAGAATAGCTGGGTTAAATGGAATCTCCAGTCCTAGTTGAGTGAGGAATCTCCACACTGATTTCCATAGTGGTTGCACCAGTCTACACTCCCACCAACAGTGGAGAGGGGCTCCTTTTTCTCCACAGCCCCTCCAGCATTTGTTACTGGCTGATCTGTTGATAGTAGCCATTCTTTCTGGAGCGAGATGGAATCTAAGAGTAGTTTTAATTTGCATCTCTCAAATGATCAGTGATGTTGAACATTTTTTCATATGTTTATTTGATGTTTCTCCTTCTTCATCTGAGAAGTGTCTTATTAATTTCAGCAGCCCATTTTTGGATTACGTCTTTAAATTTAGGGGGTCTGATTTTTTTGAGTTCTTTATATATTCTAGATGTTAGTCCTTTGTCGGAGGAATAGCTGGCAAGAATTTTTTCCACTCTGTGGGTCGTCTCTTTTGGTGGTTTCTTTTGCTGTGTAAGAGGTTTTTAATAAGATTCTATTCCAGTTGTTGATTCTTTGTGATATTTCCTGGGCAATTAGGAATTTGTTCATAAAGTCCTTGCCTACAGTTGTGTCTTTAAGTGTCCTACCTATACTATCTTCCAACAGATTTAGTGTTTCTGTTTTAATATTTAGATCTTTGATCCACTTTGATTTTAGCTTAGTGCATGGAGTAAAATATGGGTCTAGTTTTAACCTTTGGCATGTGGAAAGCTAGTTTTTCCAGCACCATTTATTAAAGAGGTTATCTTTATTCCAGTGAGGTTGTTTGGCCCCTTTGTCAAAGATAAGACAACTGAGAGTGTTTGAACATGTTTCTGCATCTTCTGATCTGTTCCTTTGATCCTTGAGTCTTTTTTTTGCCAGTACCATGCCATTTTTATTATAATAGCTTTGTCATATAATTTCAGGTCAGGGATTGTGATGGCCCCTGCTTTGCTTTTGTTGCCCAGAAGTGCTTTTGCTATTCTAGGTTTCTTTAGGTTCCAAATCAATTTTAGGATTGTTTTCTCTATTTCTCTGAGTTATGCTATTCATATTTTAATTGGGATTGCCTCAAATCTGTATAATTATTTTGGAAGTATGGCCGTTTTCACTATATTGGTTCTTCCTACCCAAGAACAAGGGATAGCTTTCCATTTTCTGATATCTTCTTCAATCTCCTTTTTCAAAGTACAGTTTTTGAATGTATAAATCTTTGACTTCCCTTGTTAGAGTGATTCCTAGGTACTTCATTTTTGTGGTTGCTATTGTGAAAGGTGTTGTTTCCCTAATTTCTCTCTCAGTGAGCCTGTTGTTTGTGTACAGGAATGCTACTGATTTCTGAGTGTCGACTTTGTATCCAGCTATGCTGTTGAAATTGGTTATTAAATCGAGAAGTCTTCTGGTGGAGTTTTTGTGGTCTTCTATATAAAGTATCATGTCATCTGTAAATAATGATAATTTAACTTATTCTTTTCCTACCATTATTCCTTTCATTTCGTTCTCTTGTCTAATTGCTCTGGCTAATGTTTCCAGAACTATATTGAATAAGAGTGGTGACAGTGTACATCCTTGTATTGTTCTGGATTTTACAATGAAAGCTTTTAGTTTTTGCCCATTTAGTATGATATTGGCTGTTGGTTTGTCATAGATGACTTTTATCAGATTGAGAGAAAGACCATATATTCAAATTTTCTGCAGGGTTTTTATCATGAATGGGTGTCGGACCTTGTCAAGTGCTTTTTCTGTGTCTATTGAGATGATCATATGGCTTTTTTCCTTGGTTCACTTAATGTGGTGTATTACATTCATTGATCTGCATATGTTGAACCATCCCTGAATCCCTGGGATGAATCCTACTTGCTCATATATATAATCTTCTTGATGATTTGTTGCATTCTGTTTGCCAGTATCTTACTGAGGATTTTTGCATCTATGTTCGTTAATAAGATTGGCCTGTAGTTTTCTTTTCTCGTTGGCCCCTTCTCTGGCTTTGGTATCAGAGTAATGGTTGCTTCCAAGAATGAATTTGTGAGTATTGCTTCTCTATCAATTTCATTAAAGTGTTTCAGAATTTGTGGTGTTAAATCTTCTCTAAATTTCTTGTAGAATTCAGCAGTGATTCCGTCAGGACCTGGGGTTTCCTCTGTTGGTAGGATTTTAATTACTTCTTCAATTTCAGTGGCCAATACTGGGTTATTTAGAGTTTTTATATCTTCTTGATTCCATTTTAGTAATTCATATGTATCAATTCAGTGAGGTATTTATTACATCACTGACCAAAATGATTACATAGGGGTGAGATCACACCAGGTCATTTAGAGCATTTGAATATCTCCTCACTCCATTGTCCATGAATCAATTTTCCCCTCTGGGGTTGTAAACCTAATAGGATATTATTACTTACAGTGGCCAGCAGTTTTTTGTATGACTGTGAAGAGTCCAGAATAACAGAGAAAGCATAAAGAAGTATTTCTTGCTTGAACTCATGATCCCAGTCATATCTGAAATCAGGGCTACATATGGTTTATCAAGAATGGATGCCAACATATTCTTTTTTTACTTTAATGCAGCTGAATTCTGTATCTCATTTACAGCATTCTTACTATACTCAATTAAATATTAAATAAATACCAGTCCACAAGACCACACATATTTATTGCCTTTTTGGCTTATAATGATCATAATTTTTCCTCTGATTTTTAATGTACCAGTTTCAGTATGAATCATTATTTTGAAGACGTGAAAAAGATGGTCTAAATATCACCTCGTAGGTACAACATTTGACTCAAAGAATAAGGAAAGTGAAACTTTTGTTTTTGTTTTTATGAAGCAAATAAGCAGAACATTGATGAAATACAAGGATAAATATAAAAACACCAAATTCAGCCACTTGGAATTTGAATTGCAAAATGTTAATAGATTATCACTGAAAAGAGAATTTCAGATTAATTCCTATGATTTTGTTTTTTTTTTTTTTTTGTACTGGAGATCAAACTCAGGGACTTGTGCTTACGAGGCAAGCACTCTAACCACTGAGCAAATTCCCCAGCCCCTTATGATTTTAAAACAATCATATTTAATGAATGTTGACACTGGAAGTGTATTAAAATGGCTACTACTGAAGTGAAAAATATGAAACTTTTGAGAAAATATTTTTACCTAATATTCACTTTCATGTGCTTCATCTTTTGGCTAAATAATTTCACTTTTGACTGTGAAAAGCCTACATGAGCCAGGATGGTGATGCATACCATAATCACAGCACTCTGGGAGGCTGAGGCAGAAGGAGTCAAAGTTCAAGTACATGTTTAAATTAGATTTGAGCAATGAATATTGTGTCCATTTTAAAAATTACATTGCTGTGTCATTGTTACTTAATTTTAAAAGTCTCTATATATTCTGGCTAAAAATCAAATCCCTTATATGGTATGTGATGTATAAGTGCTTTTTCCCAGTCTATGGCTTGTTTGCTCTTTACCATGATTTTGTAGAACAAAAATTTTTAATTGTGATAAAGTTCAATTTATCAATTTGTAGTTATATAGACTGTGTTTTATTACCATGCATCAAAATAACTGGTTTGTGAGAAGCTTCTCCTCTAAAAAGGAGCATATATTATATAATTCTATTTTGACTGCAGAATATTTATACTTATTTTTAGCAACAGAAAGTGGGTTGATGATAGCCTAGAAAGTGGAATTTCAAAAAGGGTACCTGAAAATTTTGAAAGTAGTGAAAATGATCATTGTCTTGATTGCAGTGATGATTTTTTAGTGCATAGATACATAAAAATTTACCAAGCTGTTCGCTTTAAATACGTACATATGTTGTATGTTCATTATTAATAGAACTGATTTTTAAAATATCTTGGATACATAGTATGACAACATATGTAAACAGCCATCTGCTAGATGTTCAAAAAAAATTGAATGAAACCTAGCTTATTGTTGCTGTCTTCATCGTGGCTTGAATAGCTCCCAAATGGTTTTGTGAAATAAACTTCTAATTTTTAAAATACCAGAAAAAGCTGGCACTCAGTGATCCTCAAGGAAGAATTGAAAGGGTAATGAGACATGGACATTTCAATTTGTAGATTCCAGTTATATGGTGAAGTCCAGCTTTATTTTCCTTTTTTAACTACAGAGACAGACCTGACAATACCTGCCAGTAATATCATAGTGACAATATCCCATTACCAAATTCCTTTATTTTTCCCCAGGTGACTTATTATGTTACTGAATTATTGCTAAATTCTGTGTTTGAACGTGCAGATTGTTTATTTCCCACAAGAATAACCTTGGAATTATTCCTGGTCATAGTATTCTGACCATCTCTCTAGGAAAAGAAAGAAGGAGAGAAAAAAAATCTGTAATTAAGTGAAGGTCAGAAAATATACCAGTGAAAATTAAAATTAATTCTCTTTTATTTAGAAAATGGCACGATGACAAAGATCAAAATGTGTTTAGTTCCAAGATAATTTAACTTAACAAAGATTATCAGTTTTTACCAACTGATGCTATTAACTTGAGCTTATGTTTGGAAAATGCTTAAGTAGTAAAGGCAAATAAATATGTTTACCGATTTAGAAACTTTACAAAAAGTTCACCAATTGAAAGACTTTAAAGCAAAGCATTGAACCATGAATAACAGATTTTTCAACTAATGTATTTATGAAAATAAATAAGGAAAAATTGTTCTTTTCTTTGCCATTTCTAAAGCTATGATTTATTTGCTGTGAAATGATTTTTTTTAAATTAAGCTGTCTAAAAGCAATACTTTAAAAAGTCTATTATTTAAGGCTAATACAACCTATTAGTTAAGACTGAAAATAAAATGTAGAACAGTTATGAGAACACAAATTCATTGAAAATGTGTAGCTAAGAAAACACTTAAAATCTCCTCTTTTATGACAGGAAGAACGAGACTTAATTTTCACAATTAGACAAGGGTCACAAAAATACTCTTTACCTGCAAAGGTTCTCTGTACTTTTTATACAATATAGCATTTATAGGATACTAATGTATCCAGAGAAGTTCAGTGGAGGTTTTCAGATTCAAATACTGTCCCATTCTCACAAATGGGAAAACTATTCTCTTTCACTGAGAAGCCAAATCTGGGTTCTACTTCTTTTACATGATTGGCTACAAAACAAACAAGCAAACAGGAAAATCAAAAACTCATGCTACGTATTCAAACAAAAGGTATTTAACCCTTGGAATTAGGTGATTACAAATAATTGGACTTTTAAATGAGTTTTCAGAATGAACTAGAGTCAGTATGTCACAGATTAATGGCACCTAAAAGATGTATTTATAGCAAATCAACAATATTTTCCCATCTGCATCTCTTCAGACACTGCAACTGCTTTCTTTACACAAAACATTGGCAACTCCACGTTGTAATACTGAGACAAGCCAGTTTCTAAGTATTTTGAAAACTCAGAAAAACACTGCCATAGTCTTGGACATCTCATATCTCATGAAGCATTTCCAGTTGCAACAATTCATTCACAAAACCACAGCTGCGAAAGACAGGAAATTTTCATCTGTGTCTCACGCATGAACACAAAACAAATGAAATCAGAGACTTATTGTCAATTGACCTCATACACCATCATATACTCTCTTTGTGTTAGTGCTTCCAAGCAATCCTTCAGCTCAAAATGACACACAAAGAATGTACTCACTAAAAATGATTTAAAACAATCCTGTTAAATACAAATTTCCAGTTTGCTTCTAAAGAGGAATGTTCAATGCCCGATAGTGGTTCTTTTCTCTGAGAGATGTTCATTTGTTTTTAGTTTAGTCCTGATACTATTTTCGGATGAAATTGACTAGCAAAAAGACACCTTATAGTAGCACAGAGTGTTTTTCTTATATATGATTGTACGACATATGTAAGATCCAGCCTCTCAAGAAGAAAAGGTTCTGTCAACTAAAACAGAAAACATAAAACTTCTCTGGAGTCTATTAGAATTTTGAAATTACTCACAAGACCAATAAATAACATGAAATTGATAAGTCAGGCCGATTTACAGGGGTGGGATGTGAATCTGGGCACACCAGTGGCAGATAATATGAGGAAGAGATACATACCCAATGGTAACAAGAATTCAGTGTAAGTTTTTAGCATATTGCTAAAAGCTGAAAGTGTGCTAGCCACGCAATTTAGAATCCCTGCTAACCACAGACATGAGGGGATTTTAGTAACCCCAAACTGTTCTTCACAGATTGATCCTGGAATGCTAGAAAATAAGATATGTATCACAGTGCTTGAAAGCTCTATTGATTTCATTATAATTAAAAAAAAGAGCTTTAGCATTGATAATATTTACATAATTTTAGGACACTACTGTGTGAACTGTAGATTTAACAACTTATAATCCATTTAGTTTCTAAGAGCAATTCATTTGTTCCCTGTGCCAAATATATAATTAGGAAATGTTATTGAAAATCCAAGTACAATTCTAGGAGACCCATCGTTTGCAGACTGGTGGAGTATAACTTTGCAAATCATGTTGCATCCCAAGCATTTAAAAGCTGACACGTTGTAGCAGGAAAATCCCAACCTGTATAAATAAGGATAAAATAACCAGACAATATCAGGTTTTACTCGTGCTCTATTTTAGATTTTGAACGGGGTTACAGAACAAGAGGACGTTGTCTTAGTTGTGCGGTTACCCTGGAATAGTTAACCAGTACCAAATATACTTAGGTAATCAAATTTATCAAGAATTTTATATGAAAATGAACACTTAATATCATTTGCTGAGATCAATATGTAATTAACCATAGGAGCATTAACTAAGCATTTGAATCTCCACAGGATCATACTCCAAAACATTTTGACTCACTACTTTATGTTTAATGTATCTTTCACCTTAAATTAGAGATCAAAATTTACCATTTAGGTCTGTAATCTTTATATGTTCCAGGTCTGTATTTGATGCTAGTGATAAAAACAAATGATAATTAATTCACAAATGGTTTACAGGATCAAAATGTGCAAAACCTCATCTGAGTTTAGTCATATGATATATAAAACTATCTGGGAATAGGAATGTTGTATTCAAAGGCAAAAAAATCCAAATGATATCGGTTATAAAGATTAAAAGAATAAAAAACTGTTTGCAAAGTGTTTCATATGTTACCTCCTTGATGACAGAGCCTTGTAGGTTTTATTCGCCGCTGTATCCCTAAGTTATCACGTGTGAAGTACTCAATCATTATTTTCTAACAAATGTTAATGAAGAAAAATATAAATATTCATAACCACATGAAAAAAGTTTTTTGCCTTATGAGAAATGCTATTTCTGCCTTGAGGACAAAAAGAGGGAATAGGAAAAACAGTCTCATATTGAAAACCCTATTTGTCTTTTTCACAAATATTTTTCTCATTCCATATTCATATCAACTCTGGGTAACAATTATTATCTTTAGTTTACTGCAAAGTGAGGAAAATAGTACTGAAGCAATATAACCAAGATTGCAAACTTGGAACAATTAACCTGAGCATATTTGGCAAGAGACATTGTTGTATTCGCTCTTAAAACTGAAGTCAAGGCTACTCATTTATGTGGTCTCCAACTTCACAAACAGAACATACTCGATTTGAACATTTCAGCCATTCCAACTTTCCAGTTATTTGACTGTCACTGATATAAGTATATAACTATATATTAATAACAAATAAACTTTAATTATATACTTCATTTTTAGAAAGTAAAGTATA
>PVJO010034869.1:0-10495 GCA_004026905.1 Hystrix cristata | reverse complement strand
TAACTCTACCTTTTGGCTATCTCTTCTTTGCTTTCTCCAACCTTAAAAATTATATTTTTGTTCACTTCTTGTAAAAAATCTATTCAGTTGTATGTAGTCCTGCACATCCTTCCAATTCATACATTCAGATTGTCACAGTGACAGATAGAAACATTTTCCTAAGCACAGTTCTGTCACTAATAGTCCTGGCTATTAAGACAGTATTTTCTCATAAATGTTCCCATTTCATGTATTTATTTACTTATGAACTTTTTCATACACTCATCATTGCTTATTGCACCGCCCATGCCATGTTAGCCACAGTACTGTGTACCGGGAGTGCGAACCAATGAAGTCCCTGCCTCTGCCTCCGGCAGCCTCATAACCTAAAGGGAGAAATGGACCAGGGAAATGGGAAATAAATGCAGGAATCCTTCTCAGAGACAAAATTACATTCAAAGATGCGTCTTGGAAATTTCTTAGCAATTATTCAGACAAAAGTTTGAAAATCTAGTGAAAAGAGAGGTTCCAAGAGCAGCAATTTTCAACTTGACCTGCATTCACCTCACCTGCTGAAATTATTATACAACAGATACCACAATCCAGTAACATTATTACTTGGGTGTATATTAAAAGCATTTTATGTGTAATTCTCATTCTATAGCTAACAATATTTCTAAAGAAATTCTAGATTTAAGATTTAAGAAAAGTACTATATTATTGCTATTTTGTGAAGGGTATTGTTTAAAAACTTGCTTGTTTTCTCATTTTTTCCCACTGTGACTGTGTGACCATGAAGAATACAGTGGCCACTAGTACTTTTTGGCACCACTATCTGGATTCATACTAATGTGTAAGCAGTTTTACTCATCATCAAGTTTACTCCCTACATGCAAACATTAATACACTGACAAGACAAATAATATAGTAGTACTATTATGAAATAATTTGTTATTTTTTGACCCCCTAAAAGCATCTCAGAGACCACCCCATGGGCCCCATGATCAAACATTGGGAGCCACTGTTCTAGGTAGATATATTAGCGTGAAACTGACAGATTAAATCGTATGCACAGAGAACCAAGATGCACCATGTATAGGTACAGAATAAATGTAATGAATGTGACCATTGTATGTAGAATGTACCAATACATGTTCTTGGTTTAAAATAAAGAAAAAATATGTAAAAAAAAATAAATCATATGCACAGACTCTACTTTAGTAGAAAGTTTTACACTGCTACCAAACAGGCCATAACAATTTAGACACCGACGCCGTATGAACTAATCCATTTCTAGATCCTGATATCATCTGAATTTTCTATTTTTCCCAGTTCCTTTGCTAAGGAACAAAGAAAATTTTGCTTCCTGTTGCAACTTCTTTGAGTAGCTATGAATATACAAAATACACATGTTTTTTAAATATATATTCTCAAAATGTAGCGTATTATACACACTCTCCTAAGTGTGGTTATTTCTTTTATTAATATTTCCTGGATATATTTCTTTATTGCAAAATGTAGAACTGTCTCATTATTTAACACCTGCAAAGTTTTCCATAACTAACCTTTTTGCATTACTATTGACAGCTCTTTACCTATTTTATGTATTAATCCTTGTTTAGCTGTACATGTTACAAATAGAATTTAACTACTTGGAACTTTTCTCTCAACTTTGGTTATGGTAATTTTTTTAAATCACAAAACAAGCAAGATTTAGAAATGTTTTCCTTTTTTTTCTTTATATTTTGTCTTTTCTTAATGTCTTTTGTAATGTCTGCCTTCCCATTCTGTTGTCATTGAGCCGGTATGTGCTCTAAAGTGTAGCAGGTTTAATTTTCATATTCAGCATTTTTATCTATATTCATCCCAATATAATAATCTAGTTTTCTTTTTATATAGATGAGCAATTTTCCAGCGTAATACACGCTTTCCCTCATATAAATGAGAATTGCAACCCTTTTCTTGTATTACATTTTCATATAAAAATGGACTGGTTTTTAGGGAGTATATTCTATTCTACCTATTTTGAATTCCTCCAATACCTCTCTGTGTTCTTAAATAACATTTTATGTGAGATAGGATAAATTCCCACACTTTGTTCTTCAAAATTATATTAGTGATTTTTGTACAAAAATATTGAAACAATGACATTATAGGTATTGATCAGTTATTTTGCTTTGTCTAAGCATACTTAGTCTTATTACATTGCTTCACAAAATTGATTTTGTTTGTAATAAATACAATTTTTAATATAGATTTTTTATCTTGCATTCTTAACCATGGTATTTCTTTTTTTATTAGTGCATGTTTGCAGTGCATAATGAACACACTCATCATAGGGAATTTGTACACGTACGTAATATGTCTTAATTCTTTTTTGTCCCCTTCTGTTCCCTCCCTCCAAACCTTCTTCCTCTCACTATTTGCAAAAGTTCTACTTCCATTTTTTTCTTTTAATTTTTTTTGTTTAAATCTCTTTTCTCTTCCTTCCCTCCCTTCTCCCCCCATCTCTTGCTTCCCATCCCAGAGACCCAAAATATAAATAGGGAGCAAAAATAGAGGATAGATACTAAGAAGTAGGAATAACTTTCTCAAGTGGGAAGCTATTTCTTTTTGTGCTTTCAAATTTTGTTTTACAGGCTTATTTTTAATTGGTGTTTCCTCCCCCTGTCTCCCTCATACACACACAGTTTCTCTCTGATAACCTCTTTTGCTCTATGTTTTCAATACTTGCATTCACCACATACCACAGACCCCAGCCATAACCTGTTATTTCTTAGGATGCCTTTCATTAGAGAATCATGGAGTCACCAAGTGTATAACATGGGATCCTTCTCATCAGGTCCTGTGTTTGTATTTTCAACTTGGTAAGTACTGAGTTTCCTTGAAATTTCATAGTACCAATCATTACCCTTGATGAAGAAGATGAGAAGTGACAACTCAAGATGGTTCCTAGCAATGGACTTTGCTCTGGGTAATATGGCTTAATGGAGGACTCTTCATCCCTAAAACCACACAGGAAGACAATGGATTACATATGATCACGTATGCCTGCTTAGAGCGATCCAGTGCAACTGCACCTTACACCCATTTAACACATGCTTTTCTGTTTTTCTCTTGGGTCATAGAGAAATTATATTGGATTGAATTGGCTATGTTTTGTTTTGTTTTCCCTTCCAATATTTTACCTAACATCGCTGTATGCAGAGTTTAAGAGGCAAATTTGAATACGTTCTTTTTGTGTGCCCTTGTGATCAGGTTTCACGTACAAATTTTCACATTGCCTTTGCTAGTTTTGTTGTTTTTCCTTGAAATATAAAATCATCATGGTTTTAAGGACTATTTGGAAGAAGTTAAGTAAGTGGACTGTTCAATTTGTTCAATTTCTCTACCTCATTCGGTTTACCTTTTATGAGCTATCTGATATTCAGATCTACATTTTCTGAGCCCTCTAATAAATGACTGAATCAAGCAGCACAAACAAGTTAATAGCTCATCTTTAATACACATTTGAAAGCCATCAAGATGTACTGCCCTCCCTCTCTCTTTTCAGTACTGGAGAAAGCCAGCAGATTCCAGGCAATCACCATCTGGTGTAAGAGGTGGGCTGGCATATTAGATGGCTGATACAGCCAGTTTCAGAGTTACCGACCACACACAGCCATCTTGGATTTCAGAGAAAAAGGTGAGTCAACTCAGTCTAACAATCTCAAGCACAGCACAGCGTTTGTTTCCTACCCAACATCTGCAGTAGTTGTGCAGGTTGCCTCTGTGTGACCAGGTGGTGCTAGTGACAGACTGTGACCCTGAGAGCACTCACCTCATGGTTTTCATTTAAATTAAAGACTAGCAGACAATAAGACACTACAGAAAAGCTCACTACTTTAAACGTTAATACTGAGGATTTTCATCTCAAATTATTGCTAAAAAGAAGAAACCGAAATACTTAGAGAACACAATGAGAAAGTAATATCTTGGAGTTATGATTTTCACAGTCTGGGTAATCCACATTGAAAATATCTTTCATTGCACTTAGTGATATTATAAATTTAGCTCACCTGTATCATTAATAGAAGCAAATCAGATCATTTTAAACAACATAATTTTAAGTAATTTACATGGTTTCTGTGCAAAATACTCTACATATGTTACTTTTTGAATGTAGTATTGAAAAATTAAGATAGATGTGAAATTGTTTGTATTTAAGAAGAGCCTAAAGTACATTTTCATTGTTATCTAAAATGCAAGGATGCATACAAGCATTTGCACACACACATAGACACAAACGTCCCATGCACACTCATTGAAAAGCCTGATGTTTGATATTAAATATTAAGGAGTTTAAATAATTGGATCATGCGCTGCAAGTCGGTTTGAGATACATCTTGCAAAAGAGGACAATGATGACGCTGCTAATGGAGCAGTAACATTAATGGAAGAGTGTGTAAATTTAGGAGCAGAGGATTTTATGTTTGTAAGGGAAATACGTCACACTTAGTTCATCTAGTGCATGACATTATTTACTTTGTCTATTGTAAAATAATAATACATTGTGATTCTTGGAACTTAAAAAACCAGGAGTTATTAAAAAAAAAAGATAAAATCACCAGTAGTCTCATTGCTCAAGGTAATTTCCTAACAGCTTATTTTATTTCATTCCTTTGCTTTTCCAGCATTTGTGTTTCAATAACAAAAGAGAAATTATAGTTATATACTTTCTAAATTGCAGTGTATTTTAGGTTGCTAAGGATTAATTTTTACCACTATAATTTTTATCATTATTATAGGTAAGCATTATTTTTAATGCTTCATAAAAATTCACCCGAATTCCATAGAAAATCTTACCCCAGACTTTTATGATTTATTTTGGGACATTAAGAATCATTTTCTTGGTTGATATTATAAATAAAGCCAAGTTCAGCATCTCTATGTATAAATGTAAACTTTCAGCAGAAAAAAAATGTCATAACATCATCTAATTGCTCTTTCTGTACTCTAATGTATTTGCATCTTAAAGCATTACCCCGTAGTTCTACCTTTCTCTCCTGCTATTGCTTTATTGACCCTTAGGTGAAATTGTTCAAGCGAATAGTCCATGATGACTCTCTCGAACTCCTTGCCTCCCAGGGACTGGCGAGACATTTCAATCATACTCTGCTCTCACTGCTGCAATGGAACCTCTCCTGCTGAGGGTTCTGTTCAACACGATGTCAGTAATGAAATGTCAGCCTTCACAAGGCATATCCCTTAATGTTTCAGGGATGCTTATTCTAACTGACACCTACCTCCTGGAAATATCATTTGTCCTTAGCTTGTATGACCATCATGTGCAACATTTTGCCGCTTTCTCTTTTCTTTCTCAATTCCTTCACCAATTTCTCCAATGTACTTTACCCTTAAATGGTGAAAGTATTTCATGCCCTTTTGCTGAGTGCTCTGTTCTCTATATACAGTCTCCCTATTTCTCTTTGCAAATATATACATATGCTTCGAGTACAATTTAAAGTTTAAGACTCATTTGGGACTCTACCAGATTCTTCTGACTATACCAGGTCTTTCAGATTCAACTAACCTATTGAGTACTTGCCACATCAGTATGGCACACTCAAAAACAAGCTTAGCACCCATAATGTAGTATTTCAATTATAATTGTTTCCTTCATTATTGATTTTCCTCTTGACAGAAACCATATTTTGCTTATTTTTGTATGATTAGAGTGCTTTCATCAGGCTCAGCTCTTACTAGGTCTTCATTAAAAGCTTGCTGAGTGGAGGATTAAATCACAATTGCTCTCCTAGAAAAATGTTACTGCAAGGAGGAGGTAGGAACCCAACAAAAGTTTGCTGAAATATATCTATAGCTATATGATGCATTCTAAGCACATATAAGAACTTTACAGGCTATCAGAGGAAATACAACATGGACTAATGGCAGTTATGAGAATGCAAAATCCAGACAGCTTTCTCTGTGCATTGTGTGAGTGTGAGTGCGAGTATGTGTGTGTGTTGCAATAATTTTCTGCTTCTGTCTTTGACAAGATTTCTCTACCTGAACCTCAGCAACTGTAGGTGGTTGACTGCAGTATCTTAGAACTGGAGATTCAGCTCATGAATCTACAGGACTCTCAAACTTGATTCCCCAGTGATGACCGGCCCAGCGACAGGGTCCCAATTACAGTTAGCAATGAGAAGAGTTCAAGTGGGTGAAGGAAAACATAAAGTTCTATGTATGTGACCCCTGCCAAATTCCAAAAGACTCCTAGGATTAATTACTGGATTCACTCTTCTAGCAGAATATAAAATCAACACACAAAAATCAATAGTGTTCCTCTATGCCAATAATGAGCTCATCAAGAAAGAAGTTAAGAAAACAATACTATTTACAAGAGCATCAAGAAAAATTGAACACTCAGGAATTAACCTAGCTAAGGAAGTGAAAGATCTCTATAATGAAAATGAAAGTATACTGAAAAAGGAAATTGAAGAGGACATTAGAAAATGGAAAGAAATCATCTGCTCTTGCACAGGCAGAACCAATATCGTCAAAATGGCCATACTTCCAAAACTGATATACAGTTTAGAGCAATCCAAATCAAAATACCAATAGCATTCCTCACGAAACTGGAGAGGACAATCCAAAAATTCATAGGGCAAATTTTTCCTATTCTATAGATTGTCTCTTCACTCTACTGATCAATTCTGTTGCTGTACAGAAACTTTTTAGTCTGATACATAATTCCATTTGTTGATTCTTGCTATTATTTCTTGTGCAATTGAGGTTCTGTTCAGAAAATCCAATCCTACACCTATGTTTTCAAGTGTTTTACCTATTTTATCTTCCAACAGGTTTTTGTTTCTGTTTTTTTTTTGTTTAGATATTTGATTCATTTTTATTTTAATTTAGTACTCAGTGAAAGATATGCCTCCAGGTTCAGTCTTCTGCAAATGGATATCCAGTTTTCCCAGTGCCGTTTGTCAACTAGGCTTTCTTCCAAAGTATGTTTTTGGCCCCTTTATCAAAGATCAAATAGCTGAATGTGTCTGGGATGTTTCTGTATCCTCAATTCTGTGCCCTTGATCCACATTTCTGAATTTGCTCCATTTTTATCATGATTTCTTTCTATTATAGCTTGAAGTCAGGTATTGTTATGCCTCCTGCTTTGCTCTTGTTGTTCAAAATTGCTTTTACTGTGCTGGGTCTCTTCTGGTTCCATACGAATTTTAGGATTGTTTTCTCTGGTTGTGTAAAGTATACTGTCGGTGTTTTATTGGGACTGCATTGAATCTGTATAACAGTTTTGGGAATATGGCCATTTTGACAATATTGGTTCTGCCTATCCAGGAGCAGGGGGCATCTTTCCATTTTATGGTGCTTCAATCTCCTGTTTCAGAGAACTGTAGTTTTCTTTGTAGAGGTCCTTCACTTCCTTGGTTAGGTTAATTCCCAGGCATTTCATTTTTCTTGAAGTGACTGTGAATGGTATTGTTTTCATAGTTTCCTATTCCTCAGACAGAAGACTAATATCCAGAATATGTACAGATCTCAAAAAACTAGATGAACTGAAATTAAAGACCCAGTCAAAAAACGGACAAGTGATATGAACAGACACTTCACAGAAGAAGAAGGATGAATGGCCAATGAATACATTAAAAAAAATGTTCAACATCACTGGCCATTAAAGAGATGCAAATTGAATAATGCTGAGGTACCATATTACCTCATAAAGAATGGCTATGATCCAGAAATCAAATATAACAAATCAAGTAATAACAAATGCTGGTGAGGCTGAAGGGAAAAAGGAAAGCTTCTACATTGCTAAACAAATACCACTACCGACATCAATATCAAGATTCCTCAAAAACTAAAAGTACAAATTCCATTTGACCCAGCTATTCCTCTTCTTGGTATATTCTTCAAAGTTAAAGACATCATATTCCAGCGATTCACACATACCTATGTTTATAGCAGCACAATTCATAATAGCTAAATCTGAGAGGCAGCCTACCTGTTAATCAGAAGATGAAGACATATAGAAAGTGTGATACTTATACACAATGGAGCACTAGTCTGCCATCAGGAAGGTTAAACTTCAGTCATTTGTAGGAAAATGGATGCATCTTAAGACCATAATAAATGAAATAAATCAGACACACAAACTTAAATATTTCATGCTTTCTGTAAGAAACCCAAAATATAAATACAGATCAAAATAAAAGATAGATAAGTGCTAATAAGGAGATAGGTCTTTTGTAAAAGCGAAGATGATGAAGAGATGGAGGGAGGGAGAGGAAGAGGAGGGGGAAGGGATGAAAAGAGAACTCAGATGTACTGTGTACATGTACAAACTCTTCATGAGGAATGTAATCATTATGTACTTCAAACAGGTACTGATTAAACTTCAATGGCATGCAGTATTGCTTTCCCAATATTCATTTCTTAAAATGTATTGCTGCATACATTATACTATTGCAGCCTTGAAATTCCTAGTCTTAACATATGGTTGGATACAACTGCATAGGCTAACCTGAAAAATGTGGTACATATCAACATACTATCTGTACAAGCTCATTGTTCATTACTATAATGAAATACCTGATATAGTCTTCTTATGAAAGAGGGGTTTATATAGCTCAGAGTTTAGAAGTTTCAAACCTGAGATGAAATGAGATCCATTTGGCCTAAGGACTTAAGGATAGATGTCATCATATCAGGACAGGGGGCAATGATGGAGCACATGTAGGAGCAAGTAATCACAGCTCAGATAAGCAAGCAGAGAGAGAGGGAGGAGTCAGGCTTGCTCCTTTTACTACACTCCCCCCCGACAATGATCAAGGTTTGCTAGAGGAAAACTACCTTAGTCCATTTTGGTTTTGTTTTGGGATTTTTTTTGCCTCCTATGATAAAAATCATTGTTTTTTCCCATTTTTATCTATTTTATTCTTTTATTAATACACGTTTGCAGTACATAATGATTACATTCCTCATGGTGAGTTAGTACATGTACACGACACATCTTAATTTCTTTTTCATCCCCTTCTCCTCCTCTCCCCTCACTGCCTTCACCTCTCGGTTGCTTTCCCTTTTACAAAAGATCCACCTCCATATATCTCATGGTTTCTCTTATATGAGAGACCTTAGTCCGTTTTTGCATGTCCCAGATGACCGAAGGACCTCCACTAAGCCCCGCCACTTAATGGTCTGATGACCTCCCAATATCGCTACTTTGAGGACCAACCCTCCCGCACATGGACTCTAGGAGACACTCAAACCACAGCCAAACCAGAGCATTCTGTAACAAGAAATATAGGCAAATGCTGTATAGAGTTATCTGAGTTTTATTTGGTTTTCTTCAACTCTCCAAATGCCACCCTCATCATCACTAGAATGAGAATGTATATTTTCTGATGAAAATATTTGTTTAAATATCATATACCAAAATGACATAGGATATATTTTTAAAATCAATATTTTTGCAATTGAAATACCATTTCTGGGTGTAAATGAGCAGTGGAAAAGGAAGTCTGGAAAGTCCGGAATCAGGGAAGATGCAATTTTGTTCAGAAAGTATAAGGAGCAACTGCATAGACTGCATCAAAATCTGCCACATTTGTTTTTACCTTGGGTGACTAACTCACTTCATATCAAAATTTATATGCTCAGCAAATTAAATGGAGATTTCAGGCCACTCCTGTGCCTCATGTGTGTGTATGCTAACTGCTCTGACATTCGGATAGATTATGAATGAGATATAAGCTTCCAAGTATCAGGTTTGTAAAGATTAAGCAGCTGTTAAAAGTAAAAATTGCCGGATATCTATAATGATTCTTTTAGACACACATATCAAAGATTTAAGTTGTGTTACTCTAGTTCAGAAACTCTAAGTCAATACTTGTATCACGGTGAAACAATTTGACAACTGGGTGAGGATATATATTGATAAGGGCTGATAAAAATCATACGGTGTGTGTTAAATTTAAAAATGTTATTAGAGTAAAAGACACATTGCCACTAATCCGCCTCAAAATATCCATAGTACTCGCCGTGTTTGCAGTACACAATTATATCTGTTTTGAGGAATCAGTTCGCATCACGTCTTAATCATTTTGCTTGCACATTCACTCTGGCCCTCTTCCCTCCCTCATTACTAAACACCCTTCCCATCTCCAGAAACTCCTCCCTGTTTCTTATCACCTCTTTTTTATTTGGTTTTTCAAATTACTTTTATTTTTGGTTTCTCATATAAGTAATGCTCTTGCAGCTTTCTGAAGCCTTTCTGGTAGCTCTCTGTCATGAGTGTACCTATATAAAATACGGTATATGTCTAACATCTAGAATATACAAAGAACTCAAAAAAATTAAACCTCCTAAATTTAAAGACCCAATCCAAAAATGGGCAACTGAAATGAATAAACATTTCTCAGAAGAAGAAATAAAAATGGCAAATAAATATATGAAGAAATGCTCAACATCACTAGTCATTCGAGAGATGCAAATCAAAACAACGTTAAGATTCCAC
>PVJO010034868.1:0-10501 GCA_004026905.1 Hystrix cristata | reverse complement strand
GATAAAGAAGAAGGTTAAAAGAAAAGTAAGATGAAAGGGGAAAAAATGGTAAAGTGTAGCTACACTTGTTGCAAATAGGGAGGGGTGGGTGAATGGAAGGGAGGGGAGGGGAAGGGGGGAAGAGGGGGGAAAACCAAGATGTATCATGTACAGGTACAAAATAACCATGTTGATTATGATCATTATGTATACAATGTACTAATACATGTTCTTGGTAAAAATAAAAAAAATAAAATAAATCATCTCCAAGAAATCGTGGAACTTAAAGAAGAAACGAGTTTGCATGTGTGAGATTTATCATGGGCAAATTCTAAAAATGGGGAAATAATGTGAGCATATTCACTGACTAGCACACTGTCTGCTGATGCCAACCCAGCTATAGTGTGCTGGGAAATGCCACCAGCTATATGATCAGTCATAAAGTGGACTGAATTTGAAGGCACAAAGTACTGAATACTCAAAGCAGTTATTAGCTCTTTCTCAAACCTTTATGAGATAGATATTGCTATCATTTCCCACTAACCCTAACCCTAAAAGAGAAAAACTAAGGCACGGAGAAGTTAAAAGACCAACCCGTGGTTATACGACACTGTGGTTCACACTCAAGCATTCTGATATCAACGTTTGTATCTTTCCAGGATCTTAGCAGCAAGCACACAGTAAAGAAATCTTGATGAATAAACAGAAATGGAAATGACAAACCTCAGTAGTTTAAAAACTATGTTCTTTGAATTCCTGAAGTATATAAAAGAATGACAATGAACAACATTCAGCATTAGCAGACAGAAGTGAGATGGACAAGCAGATGTATATATACAGGAAAATTACACTATTGGAATGTTGAATGTCACTGAACACAAAGGAGGGGACACAAACCTCAGAGAGGGCATGGTGGACATTTGGGAAGTAGTACAGAGATACCTGCTATGACAGCAAACATAGGGGACATTCTTGGATCTGTCAAGGCATAAGGTAGAAAAACTCCACATTATTTAGATATGCATCCATACTTTCTTTAACTGAAAGTTTAATGTTTAAAACAAAACAGTACCAATAAATTAAGATCAAATAATTATGATCCTGGAATAACATTCCTTCTGAATTTATACTTCAGGTAATGGAAAGTTATTGAACACAGTATTGTCTGTAACAGAAATTAGAGATACTTATGATGTGCTGCACATCCCATTGGAAGAGTCACAATCTATAACTATGACAATATTATGTAAAATTGTGGATTCTTAAAAAGGGAATCATGCTGTTTTCCATTTCTACTATCACTTTATAAATATGAAGAGAATGTCTTCAGTTTTACAGAAATAATCCTTTCAAATAATAATCACCATTATCTTCCTAATTTGGGAAAACCTGACTCTTAATGCATATGGCTGAAAAATGGTGAGACCATAAGCTTGACTATATTTTAAGAAGGCAAAACTTCAGAGTAGTAAAATGCGTTGTAAAGAAAGTTTACTGCGTGTTCACTCACTTCCGTTTCAGTGGTTTCTAAGTATTACAGCCTGATAGCAATATTGTAATTTAAATGAAAATTTTGGAGGTAGGAAAAGAGTAAAATTATGTAAAGTGTAGGATCCAATAAATAATTATTCACTGAGTAAAGTGATGTATAAATGATGCAACTAAAGTCAAAATGGTAAATTCCTTGGAAATATATTTACTTTTGTATACTTACTGGTAAAGACTAGGAAGTTTATATAAGTAACCATAAAGAAAGTGTTTAGAATCACACCAAGAAAATTTCTCATTGAAGATAAGCATGCCGATGAGGAGGAAGGGGATGGGAATTATGCAAGAAGAGCCAGAAGAGAAAGCCCTAACCAGTTCTCCTATGCCAAAGCCTCTTTGGTAATCATAGAATTACTTTTTCTTGATTAAATCTTAAATCATAAACGAATTGCTACCGTGGTAGATTAAATTGGTGTCCCTAATTCTTAATTCCTCTATGTATCCTCGCTGGTAATCACATACATTTTCCATGTTTTCTCATAGAATTAGGACACAATCTGTAACCACATAGGTTGAAAATTTGAATATTAAAAGATATTATTTGATTAATGTCTTGGAAAATATCTGAACAATTTAGATTGCTAGCTAGTACGTCTCAGCCAGCATCATGAAAAGGACAAACTTAAGTTGGTCCACTGGTCTTAGAAGGCAGAGAAACACATGGAACCGTCTCCAATCGAGCCAGATCACACACATAAGTCAGGTTGAGTTCTTCAAAGTGGCTCAGCTCACCCAGTTCTGATACGCTAACAGCTAAGTCGCTACATAGACTCATGAGAAATGAAAAACTCTTGTGTTCTGGCATTCCATTTCACGGTGAGTTTCAAGCAATAAGAGCTAACAGATAAAACCCACTTCCAACTTTTCCCATTAAATAAAACCAAAATACCCTGTGAAGCTTTAGACTAACTACAAAAACATTTGGAAATTTTTTAAGCAATGGCCACGGCCTTGTGATAATCCTGACCTACACCAAACTCCTTTCTCCCATAGCGTGGCTTTACACCTAGCAGAGTCATTCTGTCCTTTTTCCCTTGAAGACTCTCATTAAAAAGGATTGTGTCTCATACTAGAGAAAGAATGATAGGAGGTAGCACAAAAAATACAGTGAATGTGAATGTTTAAATAAAAAAATTATATATATATATAAAATAGGAAAGGACGATTGTCATGGATCTCTCTCAAAGCACTCACCCTCTCTTTGAGTAAACTTACTCCATTTTCTTGCCACTTTCTGAAGCAGTTCTAGAAGTTCTCTTTCATGAATGTCTTTAACAGTGCTGTTACGGCTTCCTGGATGTCCCAAATTGATTCAAAGCCTTGACCTTTCATGAGTACTTTGACTTTGGGGAAGAGCCAGAAGTCACTTGGTGTCAGATGCCCTGGATAAGGTAAATGAAGACACCCTGAAATGTTCCCATGAGCCTCTCTTTCTGTTGGATGGCTCAGAGCGTTCACTGTGTTTGCCATCGCACCTCCTATAAATGTTCATGGAGGAATTCCAGAATTGCTTTAGAAACTGGTTGAAGAATAGGATAATTACACTCAAAGCAAGGGGCAGATTGATGACAATGTATCTTTTACTATAAATTTTTTAGCAAACACTCACTGTGTATTTTGATCTTGGTTCACAAAGGCACCAAGAAGAATCTGAGCAGATAGGCTTGGTGCCAAGTTTTCCCTTTAACTTGTCACCATCCAGTCACACATTTTTGCCCAATGATAGTCCTGGTGGGTGTTTGTCCTTCATTGAACATCTTGTGAAAATAGAAAAGTTTCCTGGGGGTCTTTTTGTCTTCATTTGTGAAGGCTGCCATAGAATAAAGTTGTTATGCTTTTCTTAAATTAACTGGTCTTGTGAGAGGATAGCTATAGAAATATATCACACCTCTCTGCCCCTACAGCAGAAATAAATTTAGTTATCTAACACATCTAAAAGTTATTTTTCTGGAATTGTGAGAACTCAATGAGTATTGTGAGAACACAGTCCTCAACTGTGAGAACATGTTTTTTGTTTGTTTGCGTTGTTTTTTGTTTTTTTTGTTTTGTGTTTTTGAGACAGGTTCTCACTAGCTCGTTCAGGCTGGCCTTGAACTCAGTACATAGTCTAGGCTAGCCTCAGACTCATGACAATCCTCTTGCCTCAGTCTTTCAAGTGCTGGGAATATAAGCATGTGCCACTACACCTGGGCATTATATTTTTGATGCATGTGACAAACAAGAATTTTTTTTTTTTTTTTTTTGGTGGTACCGGGGATCGAACTCAGGCCCTTGTGCTTGCAAGGCAAGCACTCTAATCACTGAGCTAAATCCCCAGCCCAAGAATGTTTTAATTACAGACCTAGAAAATGACTTACAAGACATATATAAACTTAACTCCTGGTCAAAGAAAGAAATGGCAGTGATTTTTTTGGATATCATATCCCAAAATGAAAATAAATAAATTGGACTCATCAAAGAGACAAAACTTCTACATAACACAGGAAACAGTAAGCTGAATGAAATGGCAGCCTAAAGACAGGGGAAAATATCTGTGAATGACACATCCGATAAGGGGTTCATGTCTAAAATTTATAAAAACCCATATGAATCAAGAGTAGAAAAATAAATAATTAGATTAAAAGAAGAACAAAGTCATTTTGAATAGATATTTCTCTAAAGAAGACAGAGAAATGGCCAGAAGATATGTGAAAAGATGCTCAGCATCACTGATTTTCAAGGACATGCAAATCAAAACCGTGGTGGAATACTGCCTTATGCTCATTAGGTGACCATTACTGAAGACAGCAAATGGTAATGAGGACGTGGCGAGGACAGGCCTCTCGCGCACCTTTGGTGGGAATGAACGTAGACTGGTCAAACATTATGTAAAGCAGTACAGAGATTACTAAAGAAATTAAAAATAGAACTAGCAGATGACCCAGCACGCATGCAAAGGAAATGAACTCAGCACCTTGTAAATATATCTGGACTCCCATGTTCATAGCAGCATTATTGGCAATAAGCAGGAAAAGGAATTAATCTTCGTGTCAAAGATTGAATAAAGAAACTAATATATACTATTCAGTTCTCACAAAGGAGAGACCTTGACATTCGCTACAAGAATGAATGTGGAGGACACTTTGCAATGTGAAAAATACCACAGATAGAAATGAAAATAATATATGTACATTCCGAAAGAAATATTAAAATTAAATGGCAACTTCATAAGAACAAATACCCTTACAGAAACATCCAAAAGTATATTGACCAGATAACCTGGCACCGTGGCCCGGTCTAACAGATACATAAAATTAGTCCTGAGAAGCAGATATTAACTTCAATTAAGGAAAAACTCCTTTATCCACTGATAACTGGACCAGATATACATGTGACCAGCATATAGCTAAGAAGAATTCCTTCTTGGAACTAATCTGAATGCCAGGAGATTTCCAACATTTCTTCTCTTGTGTTCAAAAATCGGAAGAGTTTGTAATCTAGAATCCACCTTTCCCACCCTGCACAGAGTAAGGGCGATCTATCTTTTTCTAACAGATTTCAGACAAAAGTGTGTAAGTGACAGGATCTAGATGTACCTTATCATCTCAAAGAATTAAGGCTATTTTTGATTGCTGTATAAATCATGACACCCTGAAAAATATTTCATCTATACGGTTCACCACTTTGTACCATTTTTAGGGTACAGTGTCTGTAGTTTGCCGTCACTTAGGGTTAGGGGTTAATTAAAGCTTTGGCTCATTCTACCTGTTTCTGCCTTAAAAAAGGTACGGTGCAGCCACAAATCAGACAAAGTAGCTTTAAATTCAGATGCTGTGGATAGTGCCTGTCCCGTGCATACATTTCTAGGTGGATGAAAAGGAATAAAACGCCATAGAACCTACTCACTACTCACAGTGTTAAGCTCACCGGATCTGCCGTCTGCTTCTGTTTGGACGTGAAGAACAACAAAAAATATCTCTCCTGAAAGCTCTGGCTTGTTGATTCTGTTTACCACGTAAGGTATTAACATTTTTTATCATGAAACCCTTAATAAAATTCTTTTAATTCTTTGCATTTAACATATCTGCCTTAGCAACACCCACATAGTCTCTGTTCTTTTAAAGTAAATAGCATCGGGGAAGCTGTTACATTGTGAACAGTCTGTAGAAACCTGAGTGTAACAGAAGAGCAGACATGGCTGCCTGCAGAGTTTGTGAATTAAAACATAATGTACTGGCTGCGTCAGATGATTTAGAAAATAATAGGTCAGCATTTGCGAGTCATTGAAAAAGAAGACTTGTAAAGCACAGCAACATACCAGAACCACCACGTCAAAGATTATGGTAAACAAATTGAGAAAGGCAAGTTATAGGTTTATTGACAATTATGAAAGCAATAGCTTCAAGAGAAACAATAAAAGATTACTCCTTATTATTCTAATATTGGTTATCATGTTCGGGTCTCACAGTAACTGTTACATGAGTTTCTCCTTCAGTGCTGCTCTTTTCCCACCATGTGAACTCACATTCCACCTACCCGCACCCTGGAAACGGCACCATCCTCGGTCGGAGTTCTTCCTTCCTGTCCACGCTGCTGCCAGTGTCAAACATTTGTGTCCTCCAACTCACCTAGCTCTATACTGGCTCACCTGTTTTGTACTTGTTATCAAGTCCTTCACTTAATCCTGTTTGCTCACTGGTTCGTGCCTGAAAGTGTAGCATGGAAACCCACCTGACACATCATTCTGCTGTTTTCTTGCCTTAAGGGACTCAAGTGTCTTACAGACGTGGTCCTACGTCCTCGCCTTGGGGACAGAATGCAGGTCTTCTCTCTGCAGCCGGACCGGATGGATGCCCGCGACCTCGGGTGTGAAGCACGGATTGTGATGTTACAGTAAAGTGGATTTGATATTAGGCATGTGAACACTTTGTACATCCATTTAAACATCTGTAAAAGAAACTAGTATTTGCCTCACATTTTAATAGGATGTAATACTTTTGTTAGGCTGAATACAATGCCTGGTATGAAAAAGAACATGTCAAATAGTAACCATTTCTGATTGCCATTCTTTATCTATGTGCTGCCAGAATAGTTCCCAGAATTTCTTATGCGAACCTTTTCATTGACCTGCTGCCTACCTTCAACTTGTTACCACAGTTGCTGGATTATATATGGTTGTTCATATTTTCTCCAAGGGAATTGGGTTGAATTAATATCGACTGGTTCCATATTAAACAAAGCCAGTAATGTGCTATATTCTAGCGGTTGCGGATCTTCTATTGTCTACTTCAAAGGAAGGTATGCAGATACTTTCAATGAGAAGCTAAAAAAGAGTTTAATACATATATTCATCCACATAGGCATATGCATAGTAACCCATGTGTACTTAAATTGAGTATAAATAGGTCCTCAATATATCAGAGAATATTTTTCTTTGTGTTTTTCAGGTGCCATGTTTCTTAAAATCCATGTCACAAGAAGTTAAATATTAGCTTTAATTAAAGTGTGTATTATATTGCAAGCAAAAATCATAAATGCTCAATTTGACATTTTAAGTCTTCAAGGAAATAACATACTGTCCTTAAAAGACAATATCATTATTACTACATAATTGCTTCTATCTATCAAATTAAAATCACTTGTTACTTTATTCATTTCTGTGCAGTATTTGAGTTGAATGAATAGAGGATGAATAGAATGTAGATTGTGGTAAATTAGAATATTTTCAAAATATGTTAAAGGAAAATCACTAAACTATTCATTACAATTTCAGAAATGCTTTAGGAAAACTTTACTATAAAATTCTGGGGTTCACTACTAGGAGGCCATACTAATCCTACATTTATAAATTATGTCACAGAGTGAGTTGATACTTAAACATAGCCAAATTTTAAAAAAATTACCAAATAATTAAGTCAATGTTGCTAAATCTCTTCTTTTTGTGGGACTTTTTTTCTAATGTAGAAGCTAAATTTCCTGCTCTCAAAAATAAAATTATCATAGTCTTCCACATGTTTCTCTAGTGTGATTTATCTAGAATGGGAACAAAAATTTTAAACTATTTTGGCCAACTTTATGTGTAGAAAATTCATCTAGTGTGTTCTATTCTTCTGAAAATACACCAGATAATGGTTGTTGCACTAGTAGGCGATCTTTTTGCCACATAATTTTGTTCAAAGATACAAGCAATGTACGAATGCTATATAGAAAATTGAAATTAGAATTGAATAAATTCAGTGGAAGGCTTATTTACTATTTGTTCTTTAACTTTGTAAATATGCAAGGGTAAATAACACACCTTTTCTACATCTTCCTGGCAGAGGATAGTATAATTCTTCTTCAGGTCCAGTGCTGGTTAGTGTTTGTTTGAATCTCAGTGATCTCAAACAAGTGATTTCCTAGTGATTGCAACAAAATATTGATACTTTGATTTAGTACTTTCGTGTCTCTGAAAAATATTGATTATAAGTCATCCCGAAGTAAATCAGATGTAAGAAAAAATAAGTACACGGGGATAAATTTTCCAGCACCAAGATCCTTCTGATATAGCCTGCTACTAAATATTGTATTGAAGAAAATATATTATAACAGTGTGTACAAGATCCAACTTGCTCGGTGTAGACTGGGATCCTCATATAAAAAATGTCTTTGCCTTTTATAATATTGAAAACTTTGGTAAAGTTCAGATAAATATGTTATTCTTCACGGAAAAGTCAACTATTGAGATGGCTAGAGCAGAAAAGTAAAATTGAAGGTCTAGGAGTGCCAGCGAACTCCTCAGTCTTAGGATGTATTTAATAGGCCTGAGGGGAGAAGGTAGCACGGAGGTCAGGAACGCTATGGAGAGGGCTGCCGGACACCATGTCCTGCAGCTGACCATAGAAGGAGTTCATGTTAGGATCAAGGGCAGCTGAAATATGTAAAGGTCATGATATAATGTTAGGATATTCAGAGAAACATGATACTTTTTTCCCATGAGTCAGTTTGACGAATGAAAGATGGATAGATATTCTAGATTTTGTGTACTAGTTTGGAACAGTGTTGGCTAAAGAAAAAGTAAATGGAAAGGAAAATCGTTGCCATCATCCTTAAACTATCCCAAAGCAGATAATGTAATGAAATACGAGCTGCATTTGACAGAGTACTTCGGGGATCTTCCAGGACATACTCACTGGTGATTGAGATAGTGGTATAGACACATTTTCTTTTGTAAAAATCATCCATTCCTACACCAATTTGATAAAATCATACCCTAAGTTACTGATGCGTACATTCCTTAGTCTGGATGTCAGAGGAAATATTAGCTGATGGGGCTGCTGGCCCAATAGCAGATAAACTCCCCACTCTTACCTGTGGAGGTGGTAAATGGAGGTGATGGTGCCCTTGATGGTAGCACTAGCTGCAATGTGGTGGTTTAAATCCACGTGGAATCTAGAAGTAGAAATGCATCTTCAAAACACAAATTTTATATGCAAGAAATTGTGTGCATAAGGTCACAGAGCATATTTCCTACCAACTAAAACTGTAAGAACGTAGAGAACATTCGAAACATTTTATTCACATTAAAAGTAGTCTTTGAAAACATTAGCTAGCTGATCATTCTAAATATTCTCAAACTATTTTTGAATGACTATGAAAATGCAGAATCACAGCCATTGGTTTTAAAATATGATGTCTCCAAATTATTTACACACACACACACACACACACACACACACACACAAATATCCAGTAATGTTCAGTAATACAACTTGGACTTACAGAATGCAGTACAATTGAAAAACACATGAAGTTGTGGCGTCAATTCAATGATTTACATTGTTAACACTGAAGCGGAAAATATAATTCTTCGTTTTGCTAAGAAGCTTTTTATTACATTTTACAAAATAGGCCAAAATGTTTCTTCTGTCAAATAAAATATGTCAGGCAAAAACAGAAATGGGAAATTTTACACTTTTGAGTTGACATCGCACGCTGTTTTCATGCATGGCATTGGCTTCCATTTAAGTCTGAAATTAAATTAATGACATCAGAAATTTCTCATGTGGCCAATTATTCCATTTCTTTATATACTTATTTTACTATTTTATGTTAGCATGTGACTCTGTGTGATCATAGCTCCTAGTAAAATTGTTCTGGGAATCAAAGATGAGGTTGCAATGAACTTATTGAAACTCTCTTTCTGGCTTAGCACTCAGAAATCCACATATTATTTTGAAAAAAGCCACTAAATAAATGTATATGAATATTATAAATGAGTGCACTCAGCTTTCCAAAATAGCTATAAATTTAGCACAATATTTTTTTTAATTTTTTATTTTTACCAAAAACATGTAATGGTACATTGTATACATAATGATCATAATCAACATGGTTATTTTGTACCTGTACATGATACATCTTGTTTTTTCCTCCCTCTTCCCCCCTTCCCCTCCCCTCCCTTCTATTCACCCACCCCTCCCTATTTGCAACAAGTGTAGTTATACATTACCATTTTTTCCCCTTTCATCTTACTTTTCTTTTAACCTTCTTCTTTATCTCCCTTTTCCCTATCTAGTTCTCCTCTCTTTTGAATACTATCTCTCTCTTCTTTTTAAACATAATATCTATTCTACCCCTTTGTCCTTATTTACACTTATGGTTTCTCATATCAGAGAAACAATTTGATGTGTACTAATAAGTGTCTGATTTATTTCACTTAATAGTATGCTCTCAAGGAACATCCATTTACATACAAATGACTCTATCCTTTTTTATGGAGGTGTAGTACTCCATTGTGTAGAAAAACCACATCTTCTTTAGCCATTCATCAATTGTTGGGCATTTAAGTTGTTTCCAAGACTTAGCTATTACAAATTGTGCTGCTATGAACATTAGCACAATATTTTATACTCTATCTTTTACTTCACATTTTTGCTATTTCTTTTTCCCATTCTATTTGGCTGATCTGAAAATTTATTTGTTTCATAACAAATGGAAATGATAAAATGCTATT
>PVJO010034867.1:0-10527 GCA_004026905.1 Hystrix cristata | reverse complement strand
AAAAAAAAAAAAAAAAGAAAAGGAGTGAAAGTGAAAAAATTAAAGGTAAGAGACATCAAGCTGCAGTAGTACACTGAATTCCTTTTGTGTAATGGATGATGGAGAGGCAGGATGTGAAGGTCAGGGTCCACCCTGCAGGCAAAACCTCCCTAGCTCTGAGTCTGAACCATCACGTGGCTGGGATTTGCCACGATGACAGCGAAGTAAGATGCTCTGGGAGGCGTCAGAGGAATGAGGTGGCAAGACCTCAAATAGAAACACAGAAGCCAAGGCCCTCATCTCAGCTTTCCCCGCGCCTATTCTGTTCTCATGGAATAAATCCTGAGCCCTCCCCACAGGAGATGTGGTAAGTACAGGTCAGGCCCCAGAAATCCAGTTTTTTTTAAATTCCAAGATGCTTCTGCTGCTCATCTGTCTGGAATCTCTTTGCATAAAATGGGGTGTTCCTATGTTTAAAAATCATCATGTCATAGCCAGGTGTGGTGGTGCACACCTGTAATCCCAGAATTCTGGGAGACTGAGGCAGGAGGATTGCAAGTTTGAAACCAGCCTGGGCAATTTAGAAAGTTAGTGAGACCCTGTCTCAAAAAAAAAAAAATAAAAAAGAGCTGGTAATGTAGCTCAGTATGATGGGCCTGGGTTCAATTTCCAGTGCTGAAAAAAATTTTTAAATTTTTTTGGTTTTTTTGAGACAGGGTCTTGCTTTGTAGCCCAGGCTAGCCTCGAACTCGCAGCAGTTCTTCTGCCTCAGCCTCCTGAGTGCTGGGATTATAGGCGTGCACCACCATGCCCAGCTGCTGAAAACGTTTAACATGTCAAATATTTTGAAATGCCTTTCATGAAAAGCCAACAGATTGAAAGTCCCAACACCCCATCATACACTAAGTACATTCACCAACAGGAAACTTCTGCAGGTCACAGTGATTGTAGAGCAGTCACTTTACTGGACCCCTATTCCAAAGGGGTAAATTATATGCATCACTCATTCTCATACCTCCTCCTGTTTTCAATTGCCTGTGCTGTTCCTGAGGCTGGGAACGCTCACTCTTCCAACCTTCCTGGAGAATTCTTCCACATCCACCAGGATTCGCTTCAAGTTTCCTTTTCTTTAGAAAGTCTTCCAGCTCCCTCACATATAGCTAAGCACCCATTCTTGGTATTCCCTTGGCACCTTGCTCACACCTGCACCACTGAATCCGTTCTTGCCATAATACAAATTACCTCAAAACATAGTGGCTTCGAGTGACAGTCTCCGTTTATTCTCACAGAGCTCCGTGGGCTGAGAATCCAGGGCACATCTGGGCTGGCTTGGCTCTAATCCACCACGTCTGGGGCCTCAGTTGAAGCCTGGAGGGTTGAAGTCACCTGTAGGCTTGACAAGGCTGGCGGAGCTGTTTCCCAGATGACTCACTCACCTGGCAGGCGGGTTGGGACCAGTCATTGGCAGCCAGCCTCAGTTCCTCCTGGGTGGCCTCTCCACAGGCTGCTCGAATGTCCCCGGGATGTGGCAGCCGGCCTCCTCCAGAACAGACGATCAGAGAGAGAACAAGAGTGTGCTGGAAGCAGAGTCTTTCATGACGTAGTCTCAGATGTCACACATCATTTCTGTGACATTCTGTTTGTTGGGAGCAAGTCCCCAAGTCTAAGATGAGTTTAAAGGGAGGAGAATGATAATAACTCTTCCTTTGGAAGCGGGAATATTGTAAGATTTGTGGGCACATTTCAAGGTCATCCCAACCATTGCATTACATCCTATTGAGTCACATGTTTCTCCTTGTACCCCCTACTATCCTGTGGGCACCCCCACATATCAGGACTCTGACACAGGACTCAGTGGGGTGCTCACTAGATATCTGACAATTACTTGTATATCAGAACTCTATCACCCTGACTCTGGAGGGGTTGGACCTTCTGAAAGAGTTGGACGCTGTGGTCCAGACTGGCTGACTTCTCCCCCGGATGCCCCTCAACATTCTCCCGAAAATCCCTTGAACCTGGAGACAGCATTTCTAGGTTTGGATGGAATATTAATATAGTTCTACCGAGCTTAAAATCCAATGTACAAATTCTAAAGACACAGTAAATCAACATGGCTAAATCATATGTCTTCCCTTTCCCAAAACTGGCACTCATAGTGAAGGACATCAAAAACATAGGCACTGCAGGGTATGGTGGCACAGGCCTGTAATCCCAGTGCTCTGGGAGGCTGAGGCAGGAGGATCACAAGTTCAAGCCTAGCCTGGGCAATTTATCAATTTAGCAAGATCCTCGTCTGAAAATTAAAATAATAAAAGGTCTTGGGTTGCAGCTTAGTGCAAAGGCCCTGGGTTCAATCTCTGGTGCTGCAGAACAAACAAAACATAAAAAAGTTCTAAGCCCTGAGACTGGGAAGTCAACTTGAGTGTGGAATTTTCTCTTTCAATTAGGGGAACAGTTTCTACCCTCCTCCCCTTGGCCCACACCAGCCAGAGCTTTATCACATTGTAACACAGAACCCAATTGTCTCTTTTATCTCCTCTACCAGACTGCTCTCCAAGAGAGTGGGGAGTAGGATGGGAAAAAGAAATTTAAAGGTTACATGAAGGTGGGGAAATTATAATCAGGCCTTGAAGAACGCAGATACCCTGACTGCTGCTGTCAATGTGGAGGCCGACCCACATTCCCACCTGAGGGAACAGGGTGAGGTGGGGGAGGGGAGATCAGAGAAGACACATGGTCCCTTCTGGCTTCAGCAAAGGACACACGTGTATGGACCTGCGGGACAGCTGTGTGAGATCAACTGCGTTCAGAGTCTCTGAAAGATTTTGAGGAAGATAGTGGCAATGAGATCTGAGTTTCAGGAAAGAAACCACCACCTGCTACTGACTTTAGACTCTACCTTCCCACGCCTGTGTCTTAAGTCAGCCTCCCTCCTGTGCCCTCCTGCCTAGTGAGGCCGTAAATGGCTTCAACATGTTGGGGTAGCAGATTTATTGAGATATAATTCACACACCATAGAATCTACTCCCTTAAAGGATACACTTCCATGGCTTTTAGTGTATTCACCGTTATGCAACCATCATCGCAATCAGTTTTAGGACATTTTTATAATCCCCAAAGAAACTCCATATCCTTTAGCCGTTGCTCCTTTTCAGTCCTGGATAACCACTAATTTACTTTCTGTCTCCATGAATCTATTTCAGACATAGGGAATCATACAATACAAGGGGTGATCAAAATATATGGTGTATTTTACAATAAAACACTATTATAATAAAAGGCATATTGCCATTAATCCCCTCAAAATACTCCCCCAGCTTTCAGCTCGCTTATGTCATTGATCTTGCCACTTTCTGAAGCAGTCCTGACTCTTGTCTTCATGAGTGTGATCAAAACTACGGTGAACACCGCTGCTAAGTGCCATCCAATGGAAAGGCAGACTCATAAAAACACGACGGTGTGTCTTCACCCAACTTATTCACTAGACCTGGCACTGCACAACGGCTCTTTGCACAGTCAAAATGACCGTGAAAGGAATACATCTTGAATTGATTCAGGGCATCAAGGCAGCCATGACAGCACAACTAAACAACTCAGGAAAGAGGACTTCCAGAGCTGCTTCAGAAAGTGGCAAGAGGGCCGGGGATTTAGCTCAGCGGTTAGAGTGCTTGTCTCGCAAGCACAAGACCCTGAGTTTGATCCCCAGCACCAAAAAAAAAAGCGGCAAGAACGATGGGTGTCTTCAAAGCTAGGGAGAGTATTTTGAGGAGAATTCACAGCAATGTGTCTTTTACTGTAATTAAATTTTTACATTTAAATATTCCCTTTTTTATATTCCCTTTATTTTTGATCATATCATATATGTATTCTTCTGTATCTGTCTTCTTTTACTCAGCACAGTGTTCTCAGGGTTTGTCCACCTTGCAGCACGTAGGAGTACATTTTCTTTTTATTGTCAGATAATATTCCATCCTATGGACCTACCACATTGGTCATCCATTCATCCGTTAATTTGGATTTTTTCCACTTTTAGGTTGGTATGCATACTAATGCCCTGAACATGGATGTACAAGTTTTGGTGTGGACATGTGTTCAGTCACTGTGGGTATACACCTAAAAGCAGAATTGCTGATCCTAAACATTTGAGGAACTGCCAGGCTGTTTTCCAAAGCAGCCTCCCATCCTACGGTCCCACCAGAAGTGCGTGAGTGTTCCCATGCCCCATCTTTCTGTTACAGCCATCCTAGTGGATGTGATGGGGCATCTCACCGATCTGCAGCTTTGGTTTACATTTCCCTGATGACTAAGGACGGCGGGCATCTTTTCATAAGCTTGTTGGATATTTGCATATCTTCTTTACTGTAATTTCTATTCAGATCCTTCTTCTCCACCCTTATTTTTGTGTTAGAGATTGAACCCAGGCTAGACAAGCACTCTACTATTGAACTATCTAATTGAATAATTTGTCTTTTTATTATTAAGTTCCTTCTCTTTTCCAGCATCTTAATACAGATTGGTTGGTTATTGATTTGAAAGGGTTTTTTGGTTTTGTTTTGTTTTGATTTGGTTTTGGTACTGGGGATTGAACCCAGGACCTTTGAGATGAGCCACATCGCCAGCCCTTTTTATTTATTTATTTTTTTTTGGAGGGGGGTTGCTGGTGATTGAACTCAGGGCCTTGCACTTGCTAGGCAAGTGCTCTACCACTGAGCTAAATCCCCAACCCCTTTTTATTTTTTACTTTGAGAGAGAATGTCCCTAAATTCCCCAGGTGGGACTTGAACTTGCAATCCTCCTGCCTCAGCCTCCCAAGTGCTGGGATTACAGGTGTCCACTGCCACTCCTGGCCTCTCTTATTTTTAAATGTAGGCTCTTACAACTATAAGCAATCTCTCTGCACACTGTTTTAGCTACATCACATAAGTTTGGGTACATTATTCATTTCTGTTCATCTCAAAGTACTTCCTGCCAGGCATGGTGGTGCACACCTGTAGTACTGCCAGCACTCAGGAGGCTGAGGCAGGAGGATCACCGAGCATTCAAGGCCTGCCTGTACTACATAGTATAGTGTGTTCAATGCCAGCCTGAACAACCCAGCAAGACCTTGTCTCAAAAAAAAGAAATCAAAATATTTCCCAATTTCCCTTGTGATTCCTTCTTTGACTTATGGGTTATTTGGGATTAGATTAATTTCCATATATTTTTGAAATCCCCAAATTTCTATTATGTTTTTGTTTGTTTTTATTTTTTGTGGTACTAGGGATTGAATCTGAGCTATACTACCCTGAGTTATAACCCCAGCCCTTTTTTTATTTTGAAACAGAGTCTCGCTAAATTGCTAAATTGCCCAGGCTGAACTCAAACTTGTGACCCTCCTGCCTCAGCCTCCCAGAGTGCTGGGATTACAGATGTGCACCACCTTGCCCAGCTCTATTATTGATTTACAATCTCATTTTATTGTGGTTTAAAATCACTCTTTCTATGATTTCAATCTTTTTCAATGTATCAAGAGTTATATTGGCCTTATGGCCTGACATATAGTCTATTCTAGAGAATACCCACATGCACTTCAGGTGAATACATATCGCAATTGGTGAGTGAACTTTTCTATAGACGTCTGTTGGTTCTGGTCAATTTATTATGTTGTTCCAGTCTTCTGTTTCCTTGGTCTTCTCTGCCTAGTGCTTCCCCATTATTGAAAGTGAGATACTGAAGTTTCCTACACTTATTATTTGATTGTATATTTATCCCTTTCATTCTGTCAGTTTCTAGTAGCTTTTTTTTTTTTTTTCTTTTTTGTGGTGCCGGGGATTGAACTCAGGGCCTTGTGCTTGCAAGACAACCACTCTAATCACTGAGCTAAATCCCCAGCCCCCTCTAGTAGCTTTTTTTGTTTGAAAGTCTATTTTGTCCAGTATCCATATGGCCTTCATCTTTCTTGTTTCTGATTGCACGGTAACTTTTTCCATCCTCTCATATTCTCAGACTCAGGCTTTGAGTAAATCTTAACTGGACTCTGGCCATAGCTGGATGGGACTAGGAGTTATATCAGAGACACCCTGAGAGACCCTCACTCCTGAGAGGAGGGACAATGGCAGAATACACCATGTGAGAGGTCATGGGACCATGACAGAGGCCACTTCCCTGCCTGGCCTCAGACTCTGAGTTTACTCCAGGGGGTGGTTTGGCAAGTAGTGGGATCTCAGAAGGCTGTGGGATGGTGTGCGAATCAGTTTAGAGGAAGGCAGAGAAGATCTCTCCAGCCCTGAATGGGAAGCTGGCGTCCCTGGATTGCTAAACACCAAATGTAGTCCTGGTTTTCAGGTGCTGCATTCATGGAAAGTAAAGCTTGGTGGATTCTATTGCTGTTCCCTTTGAGCACACTAGAAATACTGCACCCAAACAACTTTAAAAAAGCACAGCACAAGGCCCTGAGCACCAAAAAAAAAAAAAAAAAAAGCATGGAAGCCTGAGTCACATCCTCAGAAATTCTGATATAATTCTTCTGAGGCAGGGCAGGGTGTGACGATTTTTCAAATCTCCCCTGTCGATCCTCACATACATCAGAGTGGAGGACCACTGCCTGGAGATCTTCTAAGCAAATTAGAAGCAGAAAGACTGGGTTGGATGAACATTTTTCAGAGGATTATGTGAACTGCATGAAGAAAGGACAGATTTTAGTTCCAGTATGCCTGGGTAAAATGAGATAGCAACATTCAAGGCGACTCTGTGGGCCTCCAACAAAAAACACATTTTACTATCAGCCAGTACTTGGAAACCAATGAAAATTAGATTCCCCAAAGCGAATACTGATTACATTCTACTCCTTTAATGGGGCGGTGGGTTCGTTCATTATATGCATTGCAATTAACATGCAAAATATACACTCTCTTTATCTTTTCTGAATATGTTATAAAATTCTTCAGCCAAAAATTTTATGATAAAATAACAATGCTGTTAGTTGCCAAATTACAGCATTTGCTAAGTTCACAATGGTGCTGGGTTTCTCTGGTTAGAATGAAGGTCTTAATTATCAGACTGAAATCCTGGCATGCGGAACAGAAGTATGTTGAGGGACGGGGTTCCCCAGTCCCTCCAGCCCCTCCAAGTAATTTCTCCAGCATTCAGGACTGCCAAGCAGATGCAGTGAGTCACTTCCTAACAAGGAACAGCTGGTCACAGGAGTTTGGAAATACTATGAAACCCAGGATGCTGTGCACACTCCAAGCAGGGAAAAGTGGAATTATAGACAAAATTTCCTAGGGAGTTGGTGAAAGATTAAGTATGTGGAATTGAATCCTGTGGGTTGTGATCAGGGACAGACTGCATTAAGGAAGACAGAATGCTACTTTATCTCCTTCCTTCCTCTTTATTCCCTGTATTCCTTTCCGTCTCTATCTCTTTTGCTCTGCCTCATCCCCTCATTTTCCTTCTCTTCCTACACACAGATTAGTGGATTGTTTTGTTTTGTTTTCCCCTTGTGGTACTGGGGATTGAACGCAGCACCTTTGCACTGAGCTACATTCTCAGCCCTTTAACTTTCTTTTTGTTTTGTTTGGTTTTTGTTTTTGAGACATGTCTTGCTGAATTGCAAAGTTGCCCAGCCTGGGTTTGAACTTGCCATCCTCCTGCCTCAGCCTCTCAGAATGCTGGTATTTCAGGCGCTCCCATGCCCACCTGATTATACTTCTTTGTCCAACTGACACTGAAGAACTTCACGTCTCTGAGCAAATCCTGGGTGGTCAAATGCCAAGACCGAAGGAAAAAGGAATGACTTCTGTCTCCAATAATCAGCTAACTGCTGCCTCCCTCTTTCCCATCTCTTAACATTTTTCTGCTATTTGGGACACAGAAAATTTTACCACTGATAAAAGACTAATTAATGAGGCCCTTTAGGGGGACGGCAAAAGGGAGGTTGTGCCATCCAGGATAGAAGGCAGAAAGCTGACCAGTATGGAATTTCTGGCCACGCTGGGAAAGACAGGATCAAGGTGGTCGGCCCAGAGGAGGGAGGTGTTACAACCAAGTGCAGGCCCCAACTGGACTCTGTTGCTTTCTGAGGCCAGGCCGATGTCCTGCAGGGGCCCACACTGGTTGTTGCAATACTGAAAAGATCGCCTAGCAGCTGGTAAATTGTTCCCAACAGCCTCTTACTGCTCCTTCCTCCACCCACCTGCCTGCAAGGCTACCAGATCCCTCTCTTCTTCAGACACTCAAAGGTTAACACCCAGCACAGCTGTTGACCTCCAGGAATTTGACTTTGTGCTGAAGTCAGGTGTCTGTTCTCATTGGCTGGTAGCCATGTGGGAACCAGCTGCTAAATATTTTTGAATATCACTCCTAGCTGTGGCCACAAAAAAGCCCAAAGGCAAGGAGGCGTGGCGAATTGATTGCAAAAAATGGCCTAACACTGAGTTGAGGTTTTGGCTTCTGCGTGAAGTGTTGGCTCCTCAACAGATGTGCGGGCCTGGGTTCTGCTTGACTTGTATAGCAAAATAATTCTTTGGTTTAATAAATAGAGATCTAACTCAAGCCAGTATACCACCTCCAGTCACTATGTGTCTGGCCATAACCATGCCTGAGTCCATTACCAAGCCTGTAAAGAGGAGGATCAAGTTGGGCATGGAGGGCTGGGAGACTCAGGCAGGAGGGTCGCCAAGAGTTCAAAGTCAGCCTGAATTGCTGTACATTGTGAGACAAAAAAAATGGAGAAAAGGAGGATCAGAAGTTTGGAGGAAGCCTGCTTCACATCATCCAGTTTTTCAAGCTGGTTGGTTCCAAAGATTGACAGGGCTTGAAAAATAACTGAGGATTACCTCAAATTTAATTCAGCTGGTGCTTGCCATGTTGTCACTGATTTGATAAGAGCATCTTTCTCGGTTTATATTTATCAACTCTATGAGAAGCTATGTAAAAAAGCATGTCTGCCTTTGCCTCTTTGCTCCCATCCTCAATTTAAGCTCCCGACTGCATGGGACAGGGCCTCCTATGGTCACTTCAAGGAGGTCACTTCAAATGACATCAAAAACTAGCCAGGGTAACAGAGGCTCTGAGGTTCGATGATAGTGCCTGGAAGTGGGCTGCTAAGCAGTCTCCTGGCAAAAGAGCACGGAAAGTTCCATTTTGAAGATGATAGCATAAAAGCAGCATTTTCTTCTTCACCTTTTTGGAAACCACCCAAAGGCAATAGGGAGAATAAGAAACAAAAGTCCAAATTCCAGTTTCATTATGTATGCAATGTACCAATACATGTTCTTGGTAAAAAATAATAAAAAAATTTTAAAAAAAAACAAATTCCAGTTTCAGCAAAACAATGAGCTATCTAAAACTGCAAAGCACTGGGCAGGTGGAAGGGCTGCCCACATCAGAGGAGTTTCTAGCCGAGGCGTCTAAGGGAGGAAGGAGCCAAGTCACAGGACTGCAGAGCTCAGAAAGAGCAGGCGACATACATTTCCCGAGGGGGAAGGGCACAACACGGAGGCAAGAGCAACTTCAGGGTCTGTGTTTGGGGCCTGAGAGGGGAAGCCGAGCAGGCAGAGTGATGGCATAAGCTTCTGGGGCTGTACCTGGCTTAGACCAGCAAGGTGGAAGGGGCGGCGGCGGGTGACGTCAAACAGGCAAACCACCTCCCTCTCTGCGGTGGCAGGGTAGAAAAGGCGCTTCACGCCTCTGGAAAGCTCTGGAAAGAAGTGAGGAGGTGGGTGACCGACCTCAGCAGCATAATCAATAAGGTAAATACGATATTATCAAATACATCCAGATTTCAAGTACCCGGAGAAAATGTCCAAAATTGACTGCACACCAAGCTACAAAAAAAGCCTCATCACTTTCCAAAAAGGAGCAGCAGTGCAAATAGCATGCTCTGCTCAGTATGTAATACAACGAAATGTTAATGTTAACACTAAGCAGAATGATGCCCCATCACCTAAATAATTTTACTGTTTTCTTTTTAAAAATAGTATTTTTTCTTTTTAGATAGAGTGTCACTGTGAAGTTCAGGCTGGCCTTGAACTCACTATGTAGCTCAGGCTGGTCTCAAACTCACATTGATCCTCCTGCCTCAGCCTCCTGAGTGCTGGGATTACAGGTGTGCCCACCATGCCTTTTTTTTTTTTTTTTTTTGAGACAGGATCTGGCTATGTAGCAGGCTGGGCTTGAACTCACTATGTAGCCCAGGCTGGCCTCGAACTTGCAGCTATCCTCCTGCCTCAGCCTCCCGGATGCTGGGATTACAGGAGTGTGCCACCACATCCGGCTTACCATGCCTCTTTTTTAAAAAATAAAAACTTGAGTCAAAAAGAAATAAAGATCAAGATGCAGAATATCTAGACAATAATAATAAACAAAATATATCAGAATCTTTGAGTCACAAAACAATGCTCATATGTTTTTGGTGTTAAATGAATAAGGAAAAAAAAACTACAATAGAATAAATAAGGCATCCAACTCAAGGAATTAGAAAAAGAATGACAAAAATAAATTCAAGAGAGGCAGAATAAGCCAGGCATGGTTGTGCAAGTCTGTAATTCCAGCACTCTGAGAGGCTGA
>PVJO010034866.1:0-10501 GCA_004026905.1 Hystrix cristata | reverse complement strand
CAGTGAATGAGACAGACTAAATTCCTAGCTCCGGCGGAGCTTGCATATGCTAATGAGCACAAATAGACCATAAGTAAATAACGTAAGTGTGTCAGATAATGACAGGTACGAAGAAGGGTAAAGAGGCAGAGTTGGGAGATAAGAAATATATGGTATGTGTGTATGAGAGAGAGAGTGCAGCTGTTGTATTTTCACATAGGAAGGCCAGAGCAGGTGACATTTTATAAAGACTTGGAAGAAGTAAAGGAAAAAGTCATGCACATATTGAGGCAAGCATACCAAGTGCAAAGGTCTGAGGGCAGGAGCACACTCAGCATGTTTTGGAATAGCAGAGAGGCCAGAGTGGCTGGAGCAAAGGGATGCAGAAGGAACAGGGTAGGAGACAAGGCTGGGAGGCCTGATCAGGTAGGATTCTGTGGCCCTCTATGCCTAGACTGGCTTCCGTGGATAAAGAAGGAAAACACTAAAGGATGCTAATGAAAGGAGGGACGTGACCCGGTTTTGTTCTTCTGAAACAGAAAAACGAGAGTCTTAGAAGACTTTATGGGGAGGCCCCTGTCAGTGACAGGAGGAGTGTGGAGGTCCCAGGTGGGATGACGAGGCCTGCAGCAGGGCAGGGCAGACTCTGGGTCACATAGCAAGGCAGGCCCACGCTGACAGGCAGATGGTCAGACAAAGGCCGGGGGTGGGCAGACAGTCGGCTGGCCTCTGACTGCCAGGCTGGGCGTGTGCAGGGGCCTGGCTGCTCCCCCACAGACCCAAGATCCTGGGTGAGATGAGCCGAGGAGAAGAGAAAGAGGCAGGAGAGTAGGAAGGGACAGAGGGCTGGAGCGGGGCTCCCCTGGACTAGGGTAGGTGAGGGACCTGCTAACCTAATTCCGAGTGATCTGGGAACGTGGGCAGAATCAGCATAGAGGGAGGGCACCAGTGACACACTGCCTGGGCACTAATCTACCTCTGTGACTTCCTAGATGGGTAACCTTTCTGTGTCCCAGCTTTAGTAGTGTGCTGGTACATGTGCAACAGTTAGTTCTTGGAAAAGGGGGCAGAGAAGGAGCCTGACATGGACCATTCGCTGATTTTCATGGCATAAACCCTCCTGTTGTGGCTGATGTCAAGCCACCAAGGCGATGCCACTGGTCGGAGCTGGGAAGAATCTGTACCATTCAGACAAAATAATGTGAGCAACCTTAAGAGCATAGACAGTAGCTAAACACAGTAAGATAATTAGGAAGCGGTAACTTCTGAGTATGTATTACCTTTTTAAATACGAATTATTTAATTGTAAGTTTATGTAATTTCATGTTTAACAATGGTTCTATCTAACAAGCAGCTTGCACAATTCCTGAAAATTTAACAATTGACTCTCCTGAGCTGGTATCTGGCAGCTCCAGCATGCCAACTTCCTCATCTGTAAAACGAAGATAAAAATAGCAGCCCCCCTGGGCTGCTCCAATACTAGATGAGCTAACACAGGGAAGGTGCTCCGTGCCACACCCTGCCCTAAGCTGCAGCGCCACTTGACACTGCACCCTTGTTTACATTAGCCAAGGTAGATATTATTGCCTCACATCAACAAAAAGAATGTTTTCCTGCTGGACCTGCCTCCCAGGACCTGCCCAAGATCAGATCAAGATGCGGGCAGGAAGGAGAGTTCAGTCACATCAGACCTTACACGTCTGGGGGAAGAGGACGAATGCCCGTCCGTGTGTCCATCCGCACTCGGTGGGGAGTGGACAGACTCAGAGAAGAAGATGTGGCTACCTGTGTGGCATGGGGCAGAGTGCGTTCATGGGTTGCCCAGCTTAAAAGGCTAAAATGTTGGGAAACGAGCGAGGAGAACCAAAACCTGCTGGACAGTGAAGAAGAACTTCACGGAGGTGGTAATGTCAAAGTTGGGCATTGAAGCATGCATAGGCCTTTACCATGGGAACAATACTCAAAATCAATCAATAATATATACTAAAATAGAAATCCCAAATCTTACAAGCAGTATTGTATAATTGTTAATGAGGCGTAATGCTTATACTTGCAATTATTATTTATAAAGCACTTGCTAAAGGCAAAGCCCAGGGAAGCACCCTTGACACATGTGCTGATTATCTCTTGGTAATGTCTCTTACTATTATCTTCATTGGACGGAGGGTTCAGTAGTGGCTCAACGAAGTGATGTCACATGGTGAGTGTGGAGCTGACCCGGAGTTTAAACCCCAATTGTCTGACTCCAGAGTCCTTGATCTAAATCGCACCCCAGGCTGCTGAGCTGGGAGGCAAAAGGTCCCAGATGATGTTCCCAAGGTCAGACTAAGTTCAGGGTGTGTTGGGGACAGCAAGGAGGAGGGTCAGACTGCAGCATGAGAAGACCAAGGAAGAAGCAGAGGGAAAGGAGGCCTTGGAAGGAGACGGGACCCAAACAACCAGGCCCAGGTTTGGTTTCTAGAACCACAGCATGGCCTGTTCTCTCCCAACAAAGGGGAACACTTGGAAAAGCACACCAGGTGGGTGAAGAAGACTGAAGACAAGTGACCCAGGCCACAGGCAGACCCCACTGTCCAGCTGTGTCCCCATCCTCCAGCCACAGAGGGGCAGCCCCACTCCTGTCCCAGCTGTCCTGGTTTTCTGCCTGTGTATCCCCCTGCCAGACCCAGTGTGACCAAGGGCACCAGGCACCTACATGGCCTTAGCTCACCTGAACCCCTCACCTCTGTACCTACTTTATAGCTGGGGAAACTGAAGCCTGAGAGGCAGAGGAATTCACCGCAGTTGACACAGCTCAGGCAGGGACCTGGACTCCTGCATGACCCTCAGTGCCTTCCCCTTGGGGACAAAGGAAAGTAGGGTTAGGAGGGAAATGGGAGCCATCTTCGCAGACTCAGCCCGCACCGCTGCTCAGGGCAAAGGCCTGCATGTGTGACCATGTCTGATGGGGACACAGGCTCATCCAGCCAGCAGTCAGCTCCACAGGCAGTGAAGACCGGCCCAGGCTAGAAGCTTCCCCTGTCTACCACCCCCAACCCCATGGTCTTTGTTGTTTGAGGAGAGTTTTCTGCCAGACTGGCTGCCCCACCCTGATTTGGGGAGGGTGGCTTTCCCAGAAGTTCTCGCACACACGAGGACATCCTGTGGCTGGGGTGTGGGGAAGCCCTTGCTCTGCTCACGTGTGCTGAGCCCACAGGTCTGGGACAATGGGGCTGTGGGGCAAGGAGCCAGGCTGGAGGGGAGATGGCAGGGTGGAGCAGAGGGGAGGGGCTGCAGACAAGGTGGGGGGAGCCAGCAGAGGACTGGATGATAGGCCTGAGGGCTGCCCAGCCCTCCTGGAAGGGCTCAAGGTGCTGACAGCAGCCCCAAGCAACCCTACCAGGGCCTCTGTGTCCAGTAGACAGCCCCAGGCCCCCTGCCACACTCACACAGGAGGTGGTCTGGAGGCAGGAAAGACAGGTCGGAGAGAGGAGCCTTAGGCTCCAAGATATTTTTACAAAGTCCAGGCCCCAGCTGACCTGTTATTTAGGGAAGACTTGCCATCATCCACATCCTGTGAGCAGGGAAGATGCTCAAGCAAGCGTGGGGTGGGCAGGGGCCAGGCTCTGCCGTCCAAGGGACGCGTAGGCCAGCCCGGCTGGTGAGAAGGACCCAGGACAGAGGGCCCCGCAGGTGCCTGGAAGCCCAGCATGCTGAGCCTCCTGCAGGTAGAATGGGGACCGCCTCCCTCTACACCCGTGGGCCCCTCCAGCTCAGGGGGAGTAAGGCTCATGGGCCTCCTTTTGAGCAGGGACCTGGGAGGATGGCCGTAGGGGAACCCACATCTGCCCAAACTAAGGATGTCACTAAGCTGGCCATGAGGAGAGGGAAGGCCAGAAAGACAGCCTGAAGCAGAGGGCCTGTCTGGTTTCGGACTGAGCTGGCTCTTCCTCCATCCCCACTCTACCCCCACTCCCCTACTGTAATCCTGGCACTTCCTTGTGACCCCACAAACTCCAGCCTTGAGTAGCCTCCAGCCTCCTCTGCTGTCCACTCCCGAACCTGGCTCCAGAGTGAGCACTGTGGTACATGCATCTTACATGGACTTTCCCTGCTCCAAAACCTTCTCTGGCTCCCCGCTGCCCCAAGACAAAGCCCAGAGGCCTTATACCAGCCTTCAAGCCTTTCACAGTCAGGACTGTGCACGGTCCTGCCTCCTCTCCCTCCCTCCTCCCCAAGCTCCAGCACACCCCTCCAACTCCCCGAAGTGTCACGACCAACCTTCACACTCCCTGCGCGGCATTTACTCTGATTCCCTCAGATCCATCTTCTAATGTGCTTATTTTCTCTTCAACTGGATCTAATTATTTTATTTTTTATTTTCATAGTTACATTTTTCACTGCTAGAATTTGTGACTTTAGGTCTTTTCAACGTCTCCTTGTTCTTGTTTTTTTATGATGCACTATTCTTGTCTTAGGAAGTCTACTCTTCCTTTGCGCTTTGAAATTTTTTTTTTTTTTCAGTGCTGGGGATCGAACTCAGGGCCTTGTGCTTGCAAGGCAAGCACTCCAACCACTGAGCCAAATCCCCAGCCCCCTGAGCTTTGAAAATTAAGCACTCCAAATTTTAAAATTGATTCATAGTTTGTTTGGATTTTTTTTGCTTTGTTTTGTTTTGTTTTGTTTTTTGAGACAGGGTCTCACTAATGTAGTCTAGGCTGACCTTGAACTCACTATGTAGTCCAGGATGGCCTTGAACTTGCAGCGATCCTCCTTCCTCGGGCTCCTGAGTGCTGGGATTACAGGTGTGTGCCACCAGGCCTGGCTACCACTCCAAATTTTAAAGTCCCTTTCAGATGAGTCTGTACTCCACGGCTCTTCAGCCTGGTGTGGGGGCAGCTGATGCCTTCTCACAAAGATGAGTTTTCTATGTGCTCTGTTGATTTTGAATTTGAGTTTGTCTTCTAAGGAGCAGTTTGGGATTTCCTTCTGCTGGGGAGCCTTGAAACACCCTGCCTCCATGGGGGAAAGAGCAAAGGAGCAGGGACCAGGACCAAGCTCTCTGTACAAGGCCAAGTCCCCAGAGGAGACGCCATCTACGCAACAGAGCTCCACAAAGCTCCAGCGAAGCCACCACAAGCTTGGACACAGCTCGGGACCAGAGAGCTCACCCGGGCTCTGGGGAAACTGAACCCCCACAGGACCTGGGACCCCAGCTGGCTTTGGCGGGTCCTCAGTGAAGAGGCCAACCCTGGAACTTGGGCCAGACTAGAGACACTTTGATGAATCTGGATCATGAACACATGGAAGTATATTGTGCTGTCCCCTCTACTTCTATGGATATTTTAAATTTTTCATGAAAAAAATGCTTATATTAAAAATACTGTAACAAGTTTCAAAGACATTGATTTCATCCCTACATCTTTTGCATCATCTGGCTTTGATACCACCTCCCACTCCAGTTTTTTACTTCAGCTCTTTGCTTCTGGCACCTGGGAATTTCCCTGTTAGCTTTAGCTTTCGAGCTCAGCTATGTAATTTAAAAATGTTTTCTTCACATATTTTTCTGGCTTGGGAGCAGGGAGAAGGGTTTCCTCATATCTACTGAATCTGACAAACTGACCAAAGTGCTTTCCTCTGAACAAACTAACTCACCCTTCCAAACCCCGTTCGGATGTCCCCTCTTCAGGGAAGTCTTCACCTGCTTCAAGTCGTAGCTATGTGCACATCCTCTACTGTCCACCCACCACGCTCCCACAGTCATCCCCAGTCAATGCCTTAGTGGTGACTGGATGATCCATTTTTTGTTCTCATAGATGGAGGGACTCTATCTGATGACAGAGACTGAGTCTAGCACAGGGCCTACTGCGTGGCAGGTTCAGTAGCATCTACCCCTTTAGATGTGCACTGCAGGTTCCCAACATGGCCAAACCCATGAGCTATAATTGTGCCATCAGCTGTCACAGAGGCTCGGCTGTGGCTCCTGCAGGCAAACCAGGGGCCAGGGCTGAGCTGGCAGCAGTGTGCAAGGGGGATGCTGAAGTGGACCTTTCCCAAGCCAGTTATGCTCTGGTCCCAAGGAAAGAGCAAGGCAGGCCCAGGCCTGACCTTCAGGCACCCCCCACCCTGTCTCCTGGTCCAGCAGCTCCTGGTGCCCACAAATAACCAGGCAGCCTGCTCCCACCTTGGCCCTTTGATCTGGGCAAGCACCAACACCAGGCTGGCGCCCTCCACCCGGCTCCAACCTTATCAGGGCTGAGGAAGAGACAGGTGCCTGGGGCCCAGGCCAATTAGGTGACTTGCCTAGTTGCACACTGAGTCATATCCTGGTCTAGCTCGACTGGCTTCTTGGCTCAGGTAGCTGACGGGTAAGGATGCTGGGGAGAGATGTTCCAGCTGTGCCAGAGGTAGGTAGCTAAGAACTCACGAAGCTGCAAACGCTGGGAATCCTCACCATGTCCCAGAGGCAGCCGCCTTGGGACTCTGAGGTGCCAAACACTCAACCCCAGCCGCCCCCAGCAGAGGCCTCTTCTGGGTCCCTAACTCAGGCTGATGCTCTCCTACCATGAGGACTTGAGCAAGTGACTTCCCTCCCTGAACCTCTCTCATCTGGCCAGTGAGGCTGGCAAAGGGAGCCTGAAAGAGTCAAACAGGGTGATGCCTGTGGGTGAATTCTCCACTTCCAGTCAGCTCATTCAGGATAAATGAGGACTCTTGACTCTCTCTCATGAGCCAAGAAGCCAGTCTGGAACATAAGTGCAGAAGGGACTGGGGTGCTAAACATCACACCTGCCCTGGGACCAATGCCCCACCCTCTCCCTGGAGACTATGTGGCCCTGACCACGTGCTGGGAGGGTTGAATGGAGAAAGCTCCCTCTAGATCAGACAGCAAGACTGGGCGTAGGGTCACGGTGTGAGGCTTGGAACAGGTCTCGGTGACTCAGGGGTCACGCAGGGCGGGGGCTGGGCAGCAAGGCTCTCCCCTGCTCTTCCCTCACCAGCTTGGCAGCCTGCTGCCTCCCACGCTCTTATCTGGCATGGACCCCATCTTCTCAGTAAGTGCTGGTCACTGAGTGTGCAGAGCCCAGGGCGATGCAGGGCAGGCTGACTTATTTTAGCCCAGCCAAGGAGGGCCAGGAAGGGGCAGGAGAAGGGTTTAGACTCATGGCCTGGGCAGAGGTGACATCTGCAGGGCAGGACCTGGCGACCCATGGGGGACACTGGACCATACAGCCTTGCCCTACCCTAGTAAGTCTCATTTGTTTGGACTGAGCTCTGGAGAGATCACATCCCCTCTCTCTGAGTCCAAAAGACCCCACCAGGGATCTAATGGCAAGTGGCTGGGCTGAGTGGCTCTGGCATTCTCTGAGCTCAAGGAAGCATTGTGCTATACTGGAATGCCACCTAAACAGGTCAGGCAACTTCCTGGACGGAGCCGCTCACTCCACCCCCTCCCTCCCAGGACAGCTGGGGAGGGAAAGGGGTCCACAGCCTGGAATGCAGACCACAACCCTTGTCCCACACAGTGAACTGGGCCTCACAGCCAGAGGGACTCCAGGGCTGAGAGCCCGCAGGCAGGCAGGCAGGCATCAGGCTGGGCTCAAACAGCAAGGCTGGGGGCCCAGTCGGGACCAGACTTCCTGCTCCCAGCCCTGGAGTACAGCACTGGACTGAGGCCTTGCCCAGGCCTGAGAGAGCCTGCTGAGCACAGCTGGTATGGCAACAGCCAGTGGGAGGCCAGGGAGCCAGGAGCACCTGGCCTTTGGGGCCATAGAGGGGGTTGGGTGGGGACAGGGAAGAAGGCGCCGGCAAGCTGGGTAACCACTCAGTGGCCTCCCCACGGCATCTGCTCAGCTCACAGCAGCCTGGGGAAGCTCAGGCCCTGGGATCCCAGGGCAAAGGGGCCCAAGTCTAGCCCAGGACCCACATTCTCAGGGCCTCATATTGTCATCTAAGAGGTGATTCCACGACTGGTGGCAATGGAAGGAGCGCAGGACGGGGCACGAGATGGAAACAGGGTCACTGAGGCTCCGCTGGCATTGCCCACCTTACTGATGGAAGGAGCTCCCTTCCCCAGGCTCAGAAGGGACCCAAATCACTGGGTCTCCACGAGGCCCCAGGAGCCAAAGAAGTGTCCCCCCAGTGGGCTGGGTCCTTTGCCTGCACCCTCATCTGTCTCCCATAGCCCCTTAGGGCAGGTGGTATGTGTTCTGTTTTACAAATAGAGGCTCAGAAAAGTGTCATTTGTGGGCAGTAATGGTGGGACCTGGCTGCAAAGCCCTCGTTCATTCAGGAGGGAGCACAGGGAAGAGAGACTTGGGGAGAATGACAGCCAAAAGGGGGACCTGAGGAACCAGCACCTGGGCAAGCGGCAAAGTGGGGAGGTGGGCCTCACCTGACTGCAGCAAGCCGGCGCCTCGATCCTTGACCCCAAAGTGCTGTTGGATGTCCAGAAGGACGCCTGGAGGAGGAGATAGAGGGTGCTTACTGGTGATGTCTGATCCCTGGGTGCCCCATCACCCTACTACACCTAAGTGACCCCCAGTCCCAGCCTGGTGCTCCTTCCCACCTTGCAGAGCCCAGCCCAGCCCCATCTGCACACCTCTGCTGTGCTACCACCTCCACCCTGCCAAGGCTAGCCAGGCCACTGTGAATCTTCGAGGCCAGGCTTCCCTCTCACCCTCTTTGGGGCCTCCAGTACTGGGCCAGGGGACAGGGTCCCACCCCTCAGCCACTGCAGCAGCCTGAGGTTCTGAGATGGGCAGGGCTCCCTTGTGCTCGCTTGGCAGGGGGGGTGGGAGGGCGGTGATGCCTCCCATCATGCCACCTGTGTGGCCCAACACTGGATCAGATCTTAGGACAGGAGCAACAGCCATGACCCTGCCCTCAGAGACCACAAAGCCTCCAGCCCAAAGAGCAGTGGGCAGCCATGAAAAGCTATAGGGAGGCTCTGGGGCTGGGGAGAGGGCAGGGCAGCCCACAGCAACACTCACAGGACTTTGCTGCACCTGTGCATAAGCACATGCATGCACACACATGTACACACACAGGTTTATGTGCACACACAAACTCATTCCAGTTCTGTTCCAGATTATAACCAGCACTGGCAGTCTACAGAAGTAGGAGCCAGGGTGCAGAGGTGCAGGGTGCTTTCTTAGACGTGGGGAGTCCTTGACGCCATGCATGCTCCCAAACCTGGCCACTTCCCTCCCATTAGGGCCCTGCCTGGCAAAGTGGGGGACTGGAACACCTACAACCACCATAACTACCGACAGACAACAGAGCCATGGCTGTCCCAGCCCCTCCCACCTCCTGTAAGCAGGCCTCCTGAGTTAGCATCCCCAAACCCCACAGCCCCAGGGGCCCCAGCGCTGCTTATCTCCCAGGACAGCAGGACGGACCACAGCCCCTCCCCCACATCTGCACTGTGAAGGGGCAGGAGAGGAAGGAGGAAGAAACAGGACCCTGCCCTCGGGAGCTCTCAGCACAGGGACAGAGGCCCTTGGGGGACTCCCAGAGCTCTTCGCATCAGCATTGAAAATTATGGAGTTTGCATTGCTGGGCATTAAATTTCTTGTTTAATGTCACACAGCTCAGTGAGGCTGGCCCTGTCATCCTGCTTGACAGATGAGGAAACTGAGGCATTGGAAGTTAAACCGTGTGCTCAGAGTCACACAACAGGGTAATGGGAGAAAGCAGATCTCTGAGCATTGTCTCAAGATCTGGTCTCGGTGGCACCCAAGGTGCGGAGAGATGAAACGTCACTGCCCCTGTCCCTGTCAAGACCCAGCCTGGCTGGGATGCTGAGCCATTTCCTGGGCTATAGGGTCAGACTCAGCTGATACCCTAGCAGTCCAAAATCCCAAAGAACCTAGCCTCCTCCTCCTTAACGCCCCGAGTGGCTTTGCTCTGATTACCATAATGAGAGGCTGGGTGAGGGCGGGTTAATGACTTAATAACTAAGGCTGAATAGGACGATGGTCTTGCCTCAAACATGAAGCCCAGAGCCGGTGCCAGGCCTGGGGATGGCAGGGCCACCAAATGGGACCCCCAAGTTGCCCCAACCCAGCCCCAAGAGTCCAGAGGCCCACTGGGGCCTGTGGGCAGCAAGGACCTGGGGAGCTGTCCACACTCCCCTCCTAGCCAAGGCCTCAGTTCCCCACATTTCTCTTTTCCAGTGACTGTCACCTGTGGTGCCCCAGGACCCAAGCCCATCACCGGGCTAGAGGCTGCAGGTCCAGCCCTGCCAGCCCCACACTCCAGCCTCAGTTCTGGGTACTACCTGGGGTTCTACCACACACTCCAGTCATCCCCAGCACTATTTCCCACTGACCCCGCACAATTCCTCTTCTCTTCTGGCACCTCCTGGCTGATGATGCTAATCCCTGCCACTCCTTCAAGACTAGCTCAGATGCCTTCCTCTTCTGAGAAGCCTTGATTTTTCCACACCTCCCTACCACCCTCAAGAAATGAATGCCCCACTCTCCCCCATCTCTACTAATTTTAGCACTTGCCCCAAGGCCAAGTAAGGATTAGATAATTC
>PVJO010034865.1:0-10502 GCA_004026905.1 Hystrix cristata | reverse complement strand
TGGCTACATAGTGAGTTCATGATCACCCTGAATGACACAGCAAGACCCTGTCTCAAAAAAAAAAAAAAAAAAAAAAGAACCCAGGTCTCAAGGAGCAGAGAAGAGAAGATCGAGCAGCAAGATGGTGGGAACCCAGCAGAGGCAGACATCTGGGGTGTCTGGCAGATCTGAGGAGGAGAACTCCAACTGAAGGGTGAGGATGGGTGGGGGCAAGGAGAGGGAGATGGGTTAGAACGAGGTTTGAGGGATCCTCCAGGGAAAGGGAGAAGGAATTTCAGAGAAAGAAGAAGGGGACAGTGGTTTGGAAAAGGAGGGCAAAGAAAAGAGACCTCTAGGAAGGAGTGCTGACAGCATTAAGGGGAGGGAGGCTGGCAGAGAAGAGCAGCATTGTCTGCTTGCCTCTGAGGAATAAGGGTCATCCTTGTGCACCCCAAAACTACCTTTGTATCACCAGGGGATAAGAGCCACCTTTGCCAAATGCAGAGGGAAAAACAGAAGCAGGCACAGTCATAATCACACTCAGTGGCCCTTAAGACGGCCACGCTTCTCCAGGGTACATAGCCTCCATGCCTCTAATGTGGGACGAGCAAGGTGGAGATGGAGTGTAAAGGATGGGTAATTGCCCTGGAAGGGAGGGAGTCAGCTCCTGGCAGCTGGGACATATGGGAGCTGTGCTGGGGGGGAAAAGATGCTCAGCACATCTTCAGTAAGGTCACTAACCACTCCCCTTTTTCTGAGTTGGTAGGATGAAAGTGTAACCATCAAAGGAAAAACAGAACATTCCTTGCCCCCACTCCCACCTTCATCACTCTTCATGTGGGTGAAGACTCAGAGAATGTCACTGGCAGCATCCAAAAATCAGCCCTGTGACCAGGGAGTATGTCTCACATGGCTTTCTTCTAGGATTTTCCTCTTAGTTCCAGGACTAAGTGGCGGACCAGGCCACGTTGCTGGAGTTTCATCAAGTTTCTTCATAACAGTAGTGGATTTCCATGCCTGGACATATGACAGATGTCTGGGTATAGGCAAAGCATATTTTCTGTGAAAGTCTGTTAACTATAGAAAGTATAGAAGGCAAAGACTTTTTAACATGTGTACATTCAAGAGAACCATCCAAGGATTGTGGAGATGGCAGGGTACAGGGGTTGGGAGTCAGTACTCTGGGATTTATCCATTTGTGAACGTGGACAAGCCTCAGTCTTATCTGTAAAATGGGGATAATAATACCTACTTCACAAGACTATCAGAAACTTTAAGTAAATTTCAGGGCACAGAAAGAGAACCTAGGTTCATAAAGTTCATAATTGTTTTTCAGGCCTGGGAATTGAATCCAGGGCCTTGTGCATGTTAGGCAAGTGCTCCTCCATTGAGCTACACTCCCAGTGCTTTAGTAATATTTTTTTAAAAGACTATTTTAAAACCCATTATAAGCCAGGTGTGGTGGTGCATGCCTGTAATCCCAACACTTGGGAGGCTGAGGCAGGAGGATCACTGTGAGTTCAAGGCCAGCCTGGGCTACATAGTGAGTTCAAGGCCAGACTGGGCTATTTAGTGAGACCCTGTCTCAAAAAAAATTATATTTTTATTGAATCCTGTTTATTCACTCAACTGATAAGAGTGTTTCTTGGTGGGCTGGAGGTATAGTTCAGGGATTCATTATCCCCTCAAAAAGTGAAATAGTGTTTCTTGGGTGCCTAATATGAACTCAATACTATGGTGGATATGAAAGGAGTGTGTTCCCTGGCCTGGTCCTCCAGGCATCTGACTCCTGAAAGGAAGAAGAGATAGAATATGGCCTTGCCAGGCTGCAGTGAAATTGAATACTAAACTATATCATGCCCTTCTGTGCCCTCAGCATTCATGGATTGGGGCTGCTGGCTGTATTGGCCAAAGCAGGATGTATGAAAGGAAAGGCTTGATGCAGAGTCTTGAAAGACAGGCAGGATTTGGAGGACTGGGGAGAAAAGAGAGCATTGTGGGTCAGAGGGACAACCTGAGCCTCCGCAGCAGGGCCTCAGTAAGTATTTATTGGATGGATAAATAAATGAATGAATGAATGAACAAAGATAACCATGAAATTACTTGGGCATAAGATCAGCCTGAGGGATGCTTTGTGGAATGAATGGATGATTAGATGATTGAAAAAATAAGCCAAGACAATAAATATAGAATTGTGGGTATAGCCACAAGACCAAGTGAGTGATCCGTGGAACCCAGAGAGTTGAGGGAAATAAAATAGACACAGAGCAGATTGTGGAGGAGCTTGGAGACAGCAGATTATTCCAGTGGGAGCCTGGAATCTTGATCTCAAATGATAGAGTTGCATTTGGATTCTATCATTCACCAGCCACATGACCTTCAGTGAGTTACTTAGCCTCTCTCTGTGTTAGTTAATAGTTGCTTTATAGTGTCATTTTCGGGATCAACTGTGAGACCTATAAGGCTCGGAACATAGTAAGTCTCCAAAATACTAGCTTTTATTAGTAGTGTCGGTTTTATCAAGGGCAAAAGACAAGCCTCCATTTAGAAACTATAGAGAACCACTGAAGTCCCTTGAAAGAGAAACAGGAATAGAATGAGGTGTTTGGTAAAGAACATTTGGCAGCAGAATTCAGGCTGGGTCATGAGGGAAAGTAGGACCACAGCAAAGTGCAGCCCTAAAGGGCAAAGAAGGGCTGCTCAGGGATTGCAAGTCCCCGCTCCTGAGAGAGAGAAAGCCTGTCCCCTTGCTGGTCCATGTGAGAGTTGGAGCCTGAACACAGATGTGATCAGTAATCCTATTAAATGAAGGTCTCTAGATGCTACACAAATTGAACATCTTTTGGAGCTCGCAGCCTCAATGGGAAACACTAGCAGGATTCCCTCAGTCAAGTACAGAGTTTTAAAGCACTGGAGAAGTTTGTCAAGACCTGGCCTCTGGTTTATTTCAGTGGCTCCCCACCCACCAACGGAAGCAAACAAAAGAGCAGATGTGCAAGGAAAGCCAGTGACTGTGGCCAGCACACACGCACAAAAACAGGGAAGGATAGACAGAGTCTGCCTTCAGGCAGAAGTATTAAGGAAATGAGAAAAAAAATTACATTTCTGCTACTGCTTCTTAGTCTACTGTTCTAATGAAATTTAAGGTGCATGTAGAGAGACAAAGTCATCGATTTGATTCTGGCCATGGTTCGAGATTTTGGTTTTCACCTGAGCAATGGGTCTCACAGTTTGATACCTTTTTTTCCAATCTACATTATTTATTTATTTAGGTTTTATGAGACAAGGTTTCACTGTGTAGCCTAGGCTGGCCTCGAATTTGCAGTGATCTCCCTGCCTTAGCCTCCAAGAGCTGGGATTACAGGCATATGCTACCAGGCCAGGTTCAATCTACAATTTTTAAATTCCAACTTTCTGATCAGGAATCTCTTCATTGCAAGTCCTGAAGTATTATTCAAACAAGTTTAAGACAGAGAGATAGTAGATTGGTTCAGGAAACCAAAAATCAAGGAGTGAATCTGAGCTTCAGGTATAGCTGGATCCAGACACTCAAATACCATCAACAGGAATCTCTTGTCTTGTGCTCTTCACTACATGGCATCATTCTCAGGTAGTCCCTCAGAGAGTACCAGAATTTCATTTTCACAGTAAAATTTCCCAGCAGACACAGGTGTTTCTTTCCTATAGAAGTATTCAGAAAAGCTCCAGAATGGAGTTTCGGTGTTTGGATTGGCTTGGGAAACTTGCTTTCCTCTGAATGTGTGACTGTGGCCAAGGGATGTAACACTTTGTCTGGTTCCGTATTCTCCCCTGGACCTGGAGGTGAACTTAGTGTCCTCCAAATCTCACAGAGCAAAGTGTGGAAGGGTTGAAGTTTAGTTCCCAGAAGAAGGAGAAATGGATGCTGAGCGAACAAGAAACTCACTTGACAGGTATAGGCAACCAGAATTGAAATCACAAGCCTACTGAAAGTTCCTGCAGGCTCAATATAATATTCCAATAGGGTCAAATTCACTTGGGAGCCAACTTACCATCTTTTGTTTTTTCCAGGAAAGGAGCGTCCAAAGGGAAGTAGACTCTGGCACTCAGAGGGTGAGCCTCGGAGGGATGAGTAGGACCCACCACAGGTTTCGCCTAAGTGCACTCTGCTCGGAAAGTATCGCTTCTAAGGAAGATGCTTTGAGGAGCACTTAGTGCTCCAAATGCATTCATATGGCACCTGAAAGGCTCAAGAGCAAGCACATAAGTGCATGTGATTCTAATTGCGACTTTTCGAAGCGCTGATTCCTGCAGTGGCCTGGCATCCTGATAGTGGTCTGAGAAAGCCGGCCCTGGAGGAAAAGACATTTTTCTCCCAGGCTATAGCAATGAAATTCTCATCAACTCTGACACATTTCCCTGGTTTTTTTTGGTTTGTTTTTTTTTTTGGTGCTGGGGATTGAACTCGGGTCCTTGTGCTTGCAAGGCAAGCACTTTAACCACTGAGCTAAATCCCCAGCCCCTTCCCTGGTTTTTTTGTTTTTTTTTTTTGTGGTGCTGGAGATGGAACTCAGGGCCTTATGCTTGCAAGGCAAGCACTCTAACCACTGAGCTAAATCCCCAGCCCTTCTCCCTGCTTTTTAATGTTCTAAAAAAATCAGAAAGTCAGCAAATATAAATTAGAAATAATAAGCTCGTAAGTCCATTTGCATTTATATTTATAAAATGGGCCAATAATAATTTGGCATATGACATAAGAATAAAAAGTCAGAGAGACATTAAATCCACATATTCATGCAAATATTTGCTGAATACCATGTGCCAAGGACTGTACTAAGGTCCAAGGATGCAGGAATAAGTAAAATATTTAGTTTTGTTTGTACGAAGCCTTGATTCTAGCATGTGAGTCCATTTGTATACCATCTTCAAATCTCCTGTGTCACTGGCAAGAAATGATGATATACACCAATAAGCACGCATGGCAAATCCTTAGCAAGTGCTTCCTCTATGCCAGGCTCTGCCAGGGCTCCACACACATCATCTCATTATGTTTTTCTTTCTAAGCATTAAAAACAGGCCTCATAAAGAGGCAAACACATGTTCAAAGGCCACAGGAAGTAAGTGGTAGGCCAAGGCTGGAACCCGTAGACCTGTAACTGCCTTTCAGTTTATACCTGCTCTCAGGATGTTCATGGGAAATGACGGGGAGTAGTAAGGACTGTCATGAATGAGAAAATAGTTGGAAAGGCAACAGCTATTATTCAGCACAGGGCACTTATCTTAAGGAACACACACAGCTCCGTGTGACCAGGTTTTCTGATTTTTTAAGAGAAGGCAGAAAATAAGATTTTGATATGAAAATCAATTTATAAGACACTGTGAATGCAGAACAAATCTGCCCAGGTATAATGGAGGCCACAGATCTCTCCCTGTTACGGGTCTCACTGTGCCCAGGAAGGTCCCTGGGGAGGTAGGATTCCAGACCACAACCCTGAAACTAAATGTGGGTAGAGAACTACAAATACATCTGTAGCATTTATGCAGTGTTTCTCAGGTTGATTTTAAAAGACTAAAGTAGAAAAATAGGGCCCTTAGTTACTCGAAAAACCAAGGCCTTAATGAAAGGTACTGGAGAGGGAGTAGCTGGGGCATTCCAGCCCCCTGTCGTGGAGGAGGTTGGCATAGAACCTTCGTATGCTGAGCTGACAAGCCACGCTTATCTGAAAGGGAAAATTTAACTTCAGGGCGGGCTTCATGTTATATCTCAGGCCCTAATAATGATCATTATGCTGTCAGCACACAAGACTTGGTTCAAAATAATTCTCCTCCTGAAAGTCACATTCGGCTTGCTTCCTGGTCCCTCCTCACCACCTCCACTCAGTGGCCTCCCATACTCAACAAGCCTTTCCTTTTCCCCAGCTCATTTGCCAAGGGATGGCAGCCGCAGGACCACATACGGAGGTCTCATCACCAGGGCAGTCTGCAGCTGGAACCAAGTTGGTCGCCAGGCAGTGGCAGCTCCTCTTCCCGTCCTGGGCCTTTGGAGGAAGAAAGGGAAAGAGCACAGGATGGCTTCCATGTTTAAAAAGCGTTTGCACCATCTACAGACTGAAACTCTCCAAGACAATATTCGTACTTAAAAAGTGTAAAGGAATTCCTATCCTCGGATCTTAACAAGATCAGAAAACCTCTGTTTACTACAAGAATTGTTTCAGAAAGGGAAATGAAATCTGGCACAGGAAAAAATCCCATTTCTAACTGCTCTCAAGATAGTAACTTTGCAACCATATGCCGTGTGTGTTTCATCAGAGCAAAACAGCACTCTAGTGCACCAGGGACAGATTTGCTGTTGCTGCTGCTGCTGCCGCCGCCTCCACCACCTCCTTCTGTTGCTTGGATAAAGCCGAGTCATGTGGCACTGTTGTGAGATTCTTAGAAGAACCAGGCAAGTACTGCTGGCTGGGTCCCTGCAAGTTGATTTGCACCATGAGGCTCTAATTTCTAGCTCCTCCGGGTCCTGGGAATCTCCTCTTTGGAAGAAACACAAGAAAGACTTGTAGATCCCTTTTGGAGGGGATGGGGTAAAGAAAGTTTGTACCCACTCCTCCTCTCATTTGGAAGATCATTTACAATTATGCGGTGACTTTTCTCACTCAGGAGGAGGCAGGGCAATGTTATGGTTATGAGTGTGCAGAGACCCCTGTTCCATCCCTGGTTCTCCTGTGTCCTCACCTTGAGACCCAATACGATTTACTGACCCCTTTTAAGACTCAATTTTCTCATCTATAAAATGAGAATAACAATAGAGAGCTAGTGCAAAGGTTTAGCTGCTGTCTTTGCACAGAACTTGTTCTCCAGTTCACTGCACCTCCAGCTCACTGTCTCATTACTCCCTGCCTATCTCCATCCACAGTCTAAAAGAGGAAAGGCAAATCTATGTTCCAGTCTTGGTCCACAGCTTATGTCTGTGGCTCCTTGAAAAGATGATCAGGAGTCATTGTGACACATGATTGCCAGGGCCACTCTATTGCAATCCTTCAGCTGCGGCAGGGGACATGAAAGCAGCCATCACATCTAGAGCCTTATATTAGATGCCACTTGCACGTGGATATCTGGGCTGCTTTTCCTACTCCAGCCCCTACAGAGGCTGAATTGGCAGCGTGTAAAATATGGAGTTCTTCTGTACCAGAGTGGGTGGTGGCATATTTCTATGTGTGCACACTCCTGGCCTCCATCCTAGATTCTCTGCTCCTCAATCCCAGGGACCCCGGCCTGTGGATCTTCAGGTGTATCAAGCCCTCCCAGGAAGCAGATGCACAAGAAAATTAATCTTTATATATTTAGGGTCCTTGGTACCTGCAGTAGTTACTTTTCTAGAGTCAATGGTTTGTAAGAGAGCACATTTAATACAGGGCGAGTCCAAGTTACAACATTCGCACACACAAGCCAAATGCAAGAAGAGTTCAGAACATCTGTCTATGCACTGGAGACCTGAAAGATCCAGTCAAGGGCCGGGAGCCCACAGCAATGTCCCGTGTACTTCTGTGTCTGCACTAAAAGGCTGAAGACATCTATGCTGGAACCAGGATATGATGCTTGCAGCAGAAATGAAGACCAGAGCTCCCCTGAAGCAAACAGCAGCCATCCTCAATGACAGCAAGGACCTGAGGTCCTATGACGAGAAAAGTTGAGTCCTCTTCAGGAGAATCAGCCCTAACAGAACTTCTCCTGGGATACAGCAGTCCCTTATCTCCTGCTCCCATTCTCCTTTATGTGGGTGATCAACAATACCCCAGTGGATCCTCTACACCCAGAACCACACCGACTCAGTTCAGCTGGGCATTCCTGCTCAGAATGACCATATCAGTCCACCACAATCCACCCCTGGTCAACTTGATAACTAGACACATTTCTTTAAACCATAGTCTCCAGTGGCAGATTTGTAAAGAGTTAACATATCTTGGTCTATTGAGATTTATATTAACAATACAATTCTTATTGCACTCATTCCCACATTAGAAGCAAATATTCAAAGGTATCCAAAAATTACAAATATACAACTCCATTCTGTCTCTCTTGCTTGTTTTAAAACAATAAACAGTTTGCAAAGTACAATATACCAATAGAGTGTATCCACATTAAAAAATATGGCTTCAAATTTTATGGTTTCCATAAACTTTAACAACAAAGCATGAAAACGTTAAGAGACTCCCCAAAGGATCTGCTGCACCCCAAATACAGTATCTCAAACTCTTCAGCTCTTTTCCTTGACTGGGGCAGCCCAATCACCTCTTGGCAGAACTTGGGCTTCTCCCTGCCTTCCCTCCCCACTCTGTTTGGGCCTCCCCCTTACCTTATACCAGGGCCTGGGGTCACTTGCTCTCTGCCTGCACAGCCCAGCCTACCCAGTTATTTCCCTGTTTTCTGCCCCCCCAACTTAGTTCTGCTTGTGCAAGAACTTGATTTAAATGTCATCATATACCATATACCCTTCTGTCTGGCTTCTTTTAATAAGCATAATATTTTTGAGGTTCATTCATGCTGTAGCCTTTATCGATATTTTAGTCCTTTTTATTACTGATTAGTAAATTGTCTTATTTTCTTTCTTGTTGCTGGGACAAAATGTCTGGCAGTCACAAGCTAAAGGAGGAAAGGTATACTTTAGCTTACAGTACGTAGAGGTTTCAGTCCATAGTCAGCTGACTCCAAGGCAGGGCAGCATGGCAGAGGGACATTGCAGAAGACAAACAGTTCACGGCATGGCCAGCAGGAAGCAGCAAACATGCAGGGCAGGAGGGTTAAATATACAAAAAATGTATACATCAAGGAAAGAAAAACTTGTGGAAGTATTTTAATACTAAATTTACTGAGATGTCATGAGATTAATACAAGCTACCTTTGGCCTCTACAATTATAGGAGTTGATCAAAGCAGTGGCCATTAGCTTCCAGACATTTCTTAGTACAGCAAACCACTGAAGTGTGTGTACATTTTTTTGACGGACTCTGTGTCTCTGGGTCATACCCACAGTGACCCACTGCCTCCCACCAGGCTTCACCTCCCAGCATCACACCCAGCTATAAACCTATCAGCGGACTAATCCAGTATCACATGATCCAGTAGTCACCTCCCCAAAGCCTCACCTATGAGCGCATGAGGTTTTCAGGGGACATCTATATATAAGCCATAACATTCCACCCCATCCCCCAAAAGACTCGTGCATATCCCTTTAGGCAAAATGCATTTAGTCTACCTCTGAGAATTGCCAAAGTTCTGCTGAAATGTCCAAGTCCAAATTCTCCTCTGAGATTTCAGGCAAACTCTTAGCTGTGAGCCCTGTAAAAATGAAAAGAAAGTTAAACACTTCCAACATACAATGGTACAAGATAAACATTCCCACTGTTGGGAAAAAGAGAAAAGAAACAGGGATGTGAGCACAGTAGGATGGTTTTATTTCAGAACAAACCTGAGTGGGGGCTGCTCTGGCAGCAGAGACCAGCCCAGTAACTCTTGTACAGGCTATAAGGTCTTTTATAGGGTCATGAACATAAAAAGGGGGGCTGTGGAAGGAAAAAGTCACAATGGACATCTCGAGGTGGAGAGTTTGGTATAAAGGAGTTCTGACTATTCGCTGTACACAGGGCTTGAGAACACACAAAAATTTTGTGTTATTTGCCAAGAGCAGGGCTAAACACTGGTTGGGAATTATAGTGCGTAGCTGTGCTTACTGGGCCTTATTGGGGCATGGCAATACATCTACAGCAGGTGTAAAACCATACTAGGGGGTGGGGATTTAAAGTGGTCTCTGCCCAGACCAGGATGGCAGTGGTCAGATTCCTTCACCAGTTCCAAAAGGTAGAAATAGGGGGACAGAAAGGAATGGGACCAAAGCAAGACCAAAATCCAGTAGGGCAAATGTTAAGTCCTGTAGTTCCATTCCAGCATCCACAGCAATCTGTGGCAAGATGTGAACTCCAAAGGGCTTGGGTGGCCCTGCCTCTGTGGCACTGTCAGTAGTTGTAGCTCTCGTGGTCTCTCCCTTGGGCCAGCTTTGCTCACTCCTCGAAGCTTCCCTCAGATGATTCATGTTCCTCACTTCTCCAGCCTTCTGGGGTCTCCACTGCATCTTTGGCCTCACACTCACAACTTCGCCCACCGCCCTCTCAGGGGCACACTGCCTGGCCTTGCAGGCCGCCTTCTGAAATTTGGGTAGAAGCCTTCCTGACCCCACAACTCTTGCATTGTGCATGTGTCTAAAATCAGCATTATGTGGATAACACTAAGGTCTGCTCTCAGCTGGAGCAGTAGCCAGGTATCCATCTCTCTTGGCTGTAGGGTCAAGTGCTTGAATGGCTGAGTCTGATCCTAAGGAACAAATTTCTTAGGCCATTGCCATTCTGGAACAAGGTGCCCTGGGGCTCTCGTCTCAAAGCAAAGTCTTGTGCATTTGTAATTTTGAGGTTGCAAAGGGTGGAGTCCTGCTGATTCTTGTCCTCAGGCCATCCTTTTCTTTTGTCCTGTTCCAAAGTACTTGGCTTTTTAGTG
>PVJO010034864.1:0-10519 GCA_004026905.1 Hystrix cristata | reverse complement strand
TTTTTTGTTTTTTTTTTTTTTTTTTTTTTTTTTTTTTGGTGCTGGGGATCGAACTCAGGTCCTTGTACTTGCAAGGCAAGCACTTTAACCACTGAGCTAAATCCCCAGCCCTATCTTGACCATTTTTAAGTGTATAATTTAGTAGTCTTAAGTATTTTCACATTGTAAAACAGATCTCCAGGATTTTTTACAACTAAACAATTCATTCCCTTTACCTCCAGGTCTCAAGTCACTGCCATTCTATTTGTTTTTATGAATTGGACTGATTAAAATACTGCCTATAAATGAAATTACAGGGCATTTATCTTTTTATAACTAGCTTATTGCACTTAGCATAATTCTTCAAGTTTCGTCTATGTTGTACTATATGATCATTTTTCTTCTTTTTTAAGGCCAGATGGATATACTGTTGTAGGTATGTGCCATATTTTATGTATCCATTTATCCTTCCACAGATGTTTGTGTGATGGTTAATTTTGTGTAAGCCTGAGTGGGCTAAAGGATGTCCAGATGGCTGGCAAAATATTTTTTCTGTGAGTCACTGAGGGTCTTCCAGGATAGATTAGCATTTGAATGAATAGACCTAGTGAACAAAATCTCCCCTCACCTACGTGGATGGGACAGAGTGAACAAAAATGTGATTGAAGAGCAAACACCCACCCCCACCAGGTAAAGCCTCTGTCTTCGGAAATCAGAGCTTCCTGATCTTCGGCCTTCAGACTCCAGGATTTACATCAATGGCCTTCCTGGTTCTCAAGCCCTCAGACCTTTTTTTGGTTTGTTTTTTGAGATGAGGTCTTGTTCTGTAGTTGAGGCTGGCCTTGAAACTCACCATGTAGCCCAGGCTGGCCTTGAACTCACGGCAGTCCTCCTGCCTCAGCCTCTTGCATGCTGGGATTACAGGCATGGGCCGCCACACCCAGCTATCCTCCAATTTTATACAACAAATATCCTTGAGATTTTCATAGGATTTTGTTGAATCTACAGATTGCTTTTAGTGTTGACATCTTAACAATATTAAATCTTACAACTATGATTATGGGGTGTGATTCTACTTATATGTTTTTAATTTCATCAGTATTTTGTAGTTTTTATGGTACTTAAATACTTCCAAAATATTTGTGATGTTATATAAACGGAATTGAACTTTTTAATTCCCTTTTCAATTGTTCATTATTGGTGAAGAAATGCAACTGATTGTGGTATGTTGATTTCGAATCTGTGAATTTACTGAGTTTAATTATTTGTTCGTACAGGTTGTTTGTGAGTGAGTGTATTGTGTGTGTAATTTTAAGGATTTTCTACATGTAAGATCAGGGATCTGCAAATAGAGAATCTGGGTGGGATTCCAATGGAATAGAAGTGTCCAGAATAAATGTTGTTATCTTGTTTCTGATCGCACAGAAGATGTGTGTGGTCTTTTAGCATTGAGTATGATTTTAGCTATAGACTTTTTGTTAACAGCCTTTATTATTTGAGGTAATTGAGTCAAGACATTTGGGGATGAGTTTTTAATTCCTATTTTTATGAATTTGTTTTTAAATCATGAAAGTTGCATTGAGTCTTTCCAAGTACTTTACTACATTGACTGGGATGATGTGATTTTTGGTCTGTTGTTGTAGTGTATTATATTGATTTTCTTTTTTTTTTTTAAAATGAAAGCAGATCATTTATTTAAAGGTGGGGAAAGGGAGAAGAGAGAGAGAACGAGAGCATGAGTGAGCTACTCTGGATGAGTAGGGAATATTTGAAAGGGAGATACTCCTGCATTGATTTTCATATGTTGACTCATCCTTGCGTTTGAGGAATCACTCCCACTTGATGATGGTGTCTAGCCCTTTGTGTTCACTGTTTAATTCTCTTTGCTAATATTGTGTTGAGGATTTTTGCATCAGTATCACAGATACTGTTTTTTTCTTGTAGTATCTTTCTCTAACTTTGGTGTGAGGGTAGTAATACCAAAGGAATGATCTTTGAAGCGTTCCTTTCTCTCCAGTTTTTCGGAAGGATTTTTGGAGGATTGGTATTAATGCCTTAAATGTTTAGTAGAATTCTCCAGTGAAGCCACCTAGTCCTGAGCTTTTCTTTGTTGAGATATTTTCTTTTTCTCTTTCTTCATGATTGAGTTTTGGCCGGTTATATGTTTCTAGCAATTTATCCATTTCTTCTGGGTCGTTCATATAGTTGACATGTAGTTGTTCATAATCCTCTAGAATCCTTTCCGATCTGTAGCCTAATGCTTTTTTTTTTTTTTTTTTTTGAGATGCAGAATAAAGACTTGGACCTACAGTAGGTTCCCTTTTGTAGTAGTGCTCTTGTCTTCACCTCCTTACCTTGAAATACCCAAATTGCCCAATAAAAAGAAACATTTAATTTGGGAGGAAATCAGATCTATTGATTCATACAAAATCTTGTAGTCATGAAATTGTGATTCTTTACCACCTTGTAGTTCCTAATCCATTTACCATTCTTACCTCAAGCCCTACTGGTACATACTGGTTTATAATAGTTGGCCTCTGCTTAGCTTTCTTCTTGATACCATTACACCCTGACTCAGAATTCCTCTTTTACTTTCAAGTTTACAGAGAGATAATTAACATAAATTTGCAACCTCAAAGATCTTACGAGTCCCTCTCAGTGTTTTCCCAAGTTCTGAAAGCCAGTTTGGTTCTACAACACTAACTCAAGATTCTACTCTTATCCAAAGTGTTGGTGACCTCCTACTTTGTTACCAAACCAGAGTGCTCTCTTTTTTGTGGAAATACCTTATTTCTCCATCCATTTTTTTGAAGGCTAGTTTTGCTGGATAAGTTAATCTGACTTGGAAGTTACTTGCTCTTAGGGCTTGTAATACTTCACACCAAGCTCTCCTGGCCTTTAGGGTTTGTGTTGAGTAGTCTGCTGTGATTCTAATTGGTTTGCTCTTGTATGCGATGTTTTGTGGTAGATATCTGGTAATTTAGTAAGGATATGTCTTGGTGAGCTTCTTTTATCATCATAATTGGTGTTCTATAAGCATTGTTTACTTGTGTTTTAAACCTCTTATATTTGGGAAATTTTCTTCTATGATTTCTGTAAACATGTTAGTAATCCATCTGTCCTATCTTTTAGTTTTTCTGTAACTCCACCTAGCCTTAGATTGATCTTCTTGTCATCTAGTAGTTGCTGGATAATTCTCTCTTGTTCTCTTACTTTCTTTTTGGCTTCTTTGAGTTCTTCATCATAATTCATTATTTTGTCCTCAATATGAGACACTCTGTCTTCATTTGGTCATTTTTGCAATTTACGAATTCTATACAGTTTTTAATTTTTAAATTTTAAAAAAAAATTTAATTTTTTTTTGGTGCTGGGACCAAATTCAGAGCCTTGTGCCTGCGAGGCAAGCACTGTAACCACTGAGCTAAATCGCCAGCCCCTACATTTTTTTATTTTCAGGTATTTCTGTGTGACATTTTTTTGAGGATTCCATATCCTTGTTGAATCTGTCATTCAAATTTTGAACTCTCTTGGTGAGCTCATCCAGTTTTTTACGTATTTTCACTGTGGATATATTGAGTGAAAGTGCTATAAATTTTTGGTTCATTTCCTCTTTGAACCCATCTGTTTCTTCATCCCTTCTACAAACTTTTCATAGAGATCTGCTACCTCGTATTTGTTTTCTTTTCCCTTTGTGACCCCTTGCTCTGGCTTGAGAGAGTTGGATGAACTTCGGGATTTTCTGTTGCTTCCATAAGTTTGTGTGTGTCTCTGTGTCCTCTGTCTATCTGTCTATCTTTTTTCCCCCTCTTTTTTCCTCTCCTTTTTTTGGAGAGTACTGCAGGTTGAATACTGAAAAAGTGAGGAGAGTTTGTGGTTTATATGGAGATTTTTAATAGGATGTTGCTTCCCTGTGAGTAATTTTCAGCTTTGTATGTCCAGTGCACATATTTACTGCTTGTGTTTTTTACTTTAAGAGATTTGTAGTCTGTCCCTGTGTTTTGCTGAAAGAATTATTTTTGGTTATAACAGCGTCAACAGATTCAGTTATACAGCACTTCTATATGATAGTCTTGCATCTACACTTAGCCCCTTTGTTCTTTATGCAGACTATGACTGTTATTTATGACTGTTTTGCAATGAGGTAGATGAAATGGAGGGAGAAGAATGAAGAGTGGTTGGATGAGGATTGCAAGACACTAAGGGGGACATTTGTCGGGGCAATAGTGACTGATGAGAAGAAAAGTTTGATGTGGGGTCTGATTCTGTCGGAGTACTTTTAATTGAGTTGAAGGTTAGTATTGAGAGTTTGCAGAGGATATTTGTGGGGGCACGTGTGAGAAATGGGAGAAAGCAGTTTACTTTGTGATTGAGGGAAGCTATGTGCTTGTCAGAACCTGCCAATAGAGAGGACGATGGGCTAAGTGAGATATGAGAGAGCCAGAGGTTTAGGATGGGGTTGATCAGGGGTTAATACCAGAGAAGAAAGGCGTGACTGTGGGGAAGCCAAGTATGGGAAATTAAAAACGTGGGAGGAGGAGTTTTTGTATTTAGAAAAAGAATAAAGAAATATGGTGGGAGTATTGCTTTGGGGGTTTGAGGCGAAGAAGGTGGATAGGGAGTGAGATGAGGGACGGGACCGAGACACCTATTAAATCAGAGCCAGTGGAAGAAGAAATACACAAAGGTAAAAAATTAATAAACACAACCATGAAAGAACATAACGTAACCCCTCACTGCTAAATAAATCAAGAAACAAATGCTCAAACCTATAAGGTATCCAGTGGGAACACAGATTAAATATTCCAGTGAGACAGTGTATGCGATTCACATACACTTCTTTCCCAGGAAGTGAGTGGTCACACCTGAATAACTCCTCTGAATCTTCTTCTGCAGTACGGAAGCTAACTCACATTCAGGCTTCTTTCTGCCAGGTCGCAGGGATTCTTGCAGAGTCTGATCCAGTCTGAGTTCTTGGGTTAGGAGCTCTTGGCTGTCTCTCTCCCTGATCCCAGTGGTGAGATCAGCAGACTGATTGACTGGCACGAAATTGATTGCTCTGCAATCAAAGCAGCTATAGTAGTAGGCGTCAAATCAATTACAGTGGTATTTTTATGGGCAAGTTGAGAACATACCGTGGGACCCACTTCGGGAGCTCTCTTTAGCCTAGACAAGAAATCCACAGTTATAGTGCAAGCATTGTAATAGGCTTGACGTATTGACCCACAGCTAGTATACACTAAACGTGGTAGCTTATACACTAAATGTCCTCTTATAGTAAAAAAAAGCATTCAATAGTAATTTCACAGACTCATTTATCTGAAGCCCAGAGGGTTTGGGACTGGCTAATCCCAGAAGAGGGGAAAGAAAAGAAAAAAAGGGTTTTTTTAATTTTTTGTTCTTTTGAATTCTACTATGTATATTGGAAGGAGGAAATAGGAGAGGGGCAAAGGATCCTAATGGTGGTAGAGGTATGTTATATATTTAGATGAGATAGCAGGAAAAACAGTAATAAAAGTGGTAGTGAGAAATGGGGATGAGAAAGAATTCTAATATAAATATTAGAGAAAAAGTTAGAGATGAAGAGGAGGGAGAAGAAAGAAGAGGAAGAAGTCAAGTAAAAAGGTATGGATAAACATAGAATGAATAAAAAGGAACAAGGGAGATTCCCTTACCCCCTGTAAACCATATTGGAAGAAAAGGGCAAGAGGAAGAGAAGCACACATACCCACATACTCTCTCAAAGGGCCAAATAATGGAATGGCAGTGGAGGGGGGAATGAAGAGAAAGGAAACAGGAAAAAAAAACATTTTCTATTGTTTTGGACACGTGGCTTTTTCCCACACCCTGGGAATAAGGCGCAGAGCTCGAACCAAGACTCTGCTCACACTGGAAGTCTAAAATGGCAGTCCACTCCTGCGTTGCAGCTGGTCAACCCTGGACTGAATCCACTGAAACTGTGAGCCGAAAGAAATCTTTCTTCCTTTAAGCAGGTGTTTGGTATTTTGTCTCATTGATGAGCAAGTTGACTAATACAATCACTGATTGATCCAACGCTTCCTGATGTCTGAAGCAGTTCTGCATGGGCTGTATGTACCACAACCCAGCAGCTGGGCTGGGGTTTGGGAACTCTGTCCAGTTAATAGAAAGCCTCTGTATTGGTTGATAACTATGGTTCTAATAAAATTCTCTTTCTTGGGGGCTGGGGATTTAGCTCAGTGATTAGAGTGCTTGCCTTGTAAGCACAAGGGCCTGAGTTCGATCCCTGGCACCACAAAAAAAAAAAGAAAAAAAAATTATTACAAAAAAAAATTCTCTTTCTTGGTCATTCTGATGTCCAGAGAAGCTAGTAGAAGCAGGTGCTGTGTGGATGAACAGAGGTGGTAGAGGGAGAAGCTGAGAGTGAAGCAGCATCAAGATTCAGTGGGCTCAGTGGGGAGGAGTAGAGTCTTGGCTTCTGAGGAAATAGGTGCCTATTTCTCCAGCATTTCTGTGGGTCATCTGACTTGCCATTCTCTCATGAACAGGGATGAATTTTCTAGCTCCTCATATAACCCAGGTTGGTTCCAGGGGTTTTTTCTCTTTCCCACCAACAGATGATAAATGCCTGTGAGGTAACTATGGCACGATCTGTTCCTTATGGCCTGCAAGAGCTGAAAACAGTATGAGGCACTGACAGTTCTAAAAGGAACAAAGGACTGCTGGGCTGGCCACATCACATATTGCAACAGTGTGCCACTTTAGCATGCTATTTACGTTTAGTGTTACATTATTTTAGTGTTTTTCAGTCACTAATGACTGAGTTTGCCAAGATAATACAGTATTGGCTGAAATATCAGGCTTTTAAAATGTAAATCACCACTGTGAAAAGTATTGCAAAGCAGAAAAACCAGGTAAGAATGAGAAGGAATTTTATTTCACATACTAGTTCAGAATAGTTATTTCAAGTGCCTGCTGTTATATTTTAATGTTTTGCACATATGAATAAAATCTGGTTGACTGATATATGATTTCCATCAAAAAAGCTTTGTTTGATTGAAGACTAAATATTTTTGTAAAACCTATTCTTTTTTAAAGTTAAAATTTCAAATTACCACATAAATTGATCAACCATTCACTTATGATATGTAAATTGTTATGTAAGAGTACCTTGGTCATATTCCTGTATGTGGACTTTATTCTGTGGAGTACTTCTGTCCCCTCTTGTATCATCCACTATTGTATGTTCCCATGTGAAATCTCTTTCACATAGCTAAAGCAGGATGATTGCTTTCCACCTTAACCCCTCTACCACAGCCCCATATATTGAGATCTTACTCCACTCAGTGGTAGTGTTAGGAGATGGGGTTTTTGGGAGATAACTAGGTCGTGAGGGTGGAGTCTTCATGAATGAGATTAATGCCTTTATAAAAGGGTACTCAGCTGTTTTGTCCCCTTCGGCCTTGTGAGGACACTGAGAAAACAGCTGTCTGTGAACCAGGAATCCGGCCCTCAGGACACTGAATCTGCCAGCAACTTGATCTTGGACTTCCCAGCTTCCAGAACTGTGAGGAATAAGTTTTTGTTGTGTAAGTCATCCAGTCTGTAATTATTTCAATGACGTCTGCCCGAATGGACCACGGCAGCAGTGGAGAGGGAGCCAGTGTGCCTAAGTACACCCTGGGCAAATTGTTTCCCTTCATGGAGCCTAAGTTTGGTTATTTTAAAAATGGAGATAGTAGTAGTTGCCTTTGTGGGTGTTTGTGAGGATTCGACAAAGTTTATATTCACTGACTGGCACAGTACCTGCTCTGTCGGTCCATGGTAGAACTGAAGAGGCTGTTGAAAAGTAAAGATAACCAGAGAAACACATGTTCTCTCTGTGTCATATAGTTTCTTTTTTTTTTTTTTTTTTGTGTCATATAGTTTCTTGGAAAGTTTCCCAAGTGCCACTCTGCAGTTTATACCATCGCTGTCTCTAAGTCTCTTACAAATAACCATGTTTACGCCAGGTTAGGTACTTAAAACTTCTATGCAGACAGCAGCTGTTTTCTGGGAGTATTCATGGAAAGAAAATGTATATTAATAAAATACGGAGAAAATGTTCATTTTAAAAGTGTGTATTTTGGGACAAAAAAGAAGAGCCAGTGTAAATGTACATTTATACAATTGGGAGCCAGAGTTTATAGCTATTTCTCTAATAATTGATGAAGACTCCTAGAATAAGTGAAATATTTACTAATTAATTTAGCCTTTGTTCTTCTGTATTCAGTAAACTACAGTAATAAAAAATAAAAATAAAATTACCTTCTGCTCATTGGAAAGGTATTTGCTACGTTGAAATTGTGCCAAGGAGCAAAGAAATGAAATTAAATATATTTGGATTTTTTTTGTTTGTTTTTTTCTTTTTTTGGTGCAGGGGATCAAACTCAGGGCCTTGTGCTTGTGCTTGCTAGGCAAGCGCTCTAACCTCTGAGCTAAATCCCCAGCCCATGTATTTGGATTTTAATAATTAAAAAAATAGATGTTAAATTCCACATAAAGCGACCCTCGATAAGGATATTTTACATAGAGCATTCTAGATCCTCAGTTTACAGCATTAGAGAAATTGGTCCAAACCAGTTTCCCAATGCCATTGTCTTTTCCTGACTCCATCCACACTAACTATATGTTTGTGTGCACATTACACGACTACAGAGTCCTCTCCTGCCTGATTTACCATACACTCGCAGGGTTCACTGCACAATGTGTGTCAAGTTTCTCTGGCGCAGTAACTTCCCCGTGAATGTTATTTTCCTCAGCAGGTTCCTATTCAATGTGAGAATTTATGAAGAGCCCTCTGGAGATGAGAGGACATAAACTTTAAATTTATAAAATGCTTGTTTATTTATTGTGATTGTGCCTGGAATAAATAGCGATGTCGATAGTTTAGTCATTTCTTTTCTGTCTCTTGTCTTGGGCTTTGTAAAAATCCAATCTGTAACTTATATATGTCAGGAATTTTATTTTCAAGAGTGAGGAGAAATACTTCCTATTTTATTGGAAATAAGCTCAGTAGATTCTTCAGATAACACATGTTCTTTTGTCCTTCTCTCTGGGCTTTCTACTCGGGCGAAGATGTTGCCTAACACCCCTGGTTTCCTGCACTGATCCTTTTGTTCTTCTTGGAATTGAATAGAGTTCCTGGCTTGGCAGGTGCAGCCATTGGCCACGTTTCTTGAGTGGACAAGACTTGTCTAAGAGAAGCTCACAAGTGTGAATTCCTGTGCTGTCTTTGCTCAGTCCCGAGGAGTGTGTCTGCTCTGTAGCTCGGCTGCCCCTGGGGAGGACAGCCTGTATTCTTCAGGCGAAACTAAGCCACTCTCTCCAGCATTGACTTTATCAGGAGTAAAGGTGACATTCTGATCTCCACTTGCTAAATCACTGTGTACAAATCTTTATTGTTTCTGCATACTGGTGAGAAAAAGGACACTCCATTTCCTCTTGAACTCCAGCACAACTCAAGAAAATCAAGGTTAAAAAAAAATTGCGGAACTAATCCAGAATCACTTAGTAAGCCGAAATCTGCAGAGTCCTGCACTTTCTGCAATAGATCACACTATTCATTTCACTTTCTTTTCATGTTACTTATTTTAAAACTGTTATATTTTGGGCCACTAGCTCTGTGATTTTGGAAAAGTAATTCAGATCCCCAATCTCTTTACTAGAAATGTATAGTTACTAATGTCTACCCCACTGGTTTATTGTGAAAATTAATAAAATATATATAATGTACCCATTTCAACATATGAACTGTTTCTCTTTATTGCCTTTATTATATCTAGTTAAAAAGTCTATTTGAATCTTGCAGTTATCTCCACAGTGTTTATTGTTTCCCACTTTAAACATTTATTAGAAATTGGCATCTCATTATAATTGATAGTAACAAAATGTATAATTTCTTTTATTTTTACAATTTTTATAATACATTATAAGTATTCTGCACTTAAATTTTGAAGAAATCACACTCATGCATCAATGCCTTTTTTATAGTAATTATAAGTAGATGTGGGATGCTAAGATGGCTCCCCATGGCTCACACCCTTGTGCAGTCAACACCCTCCCCTTGTGTGACTTGCCTTGACCAGTTGATTTTAAGGTTCTCAAAAGACTATTATCCTGAGCAGAACTAACTGAATCCCAACAAGAAAGCAAGGACTTCAGTACTATAAGAAGGATGTCATATAAATGCACTCATCTGTGTAGCATATGTCAGGTGATCTTTAGACCCTGGACATGAATTTGCTAAAGAGTATGGATGTGAGTGGAATTAAAATGAAGGTGAATCCAGAAACTCTCTTCAACTACTAACGTGTGGCCATGCTTTAGGGCAGCGGCAGATTCAGCCAAGAAGAACTAGTCTGTAGATTTTGAGTCTGGCCTCTTCCGATTTCATGATGCTTTTGAGGTTCATCCATACTGTTGCATGTATTAGTAGACTTTATTGTTGAGTAGAAATATGTCAGTGTGTTTATCCACACTGGTGGATATTTGGGCATTCCAGTTTTTAGCTGTTCTCAGTGAA
>PVJO010034863.1:0-10503 GCA_004026905.1 Hystrix cristata | reverse complement strand
CAGCTGGGGAGCAGGGGAGACTCCCACTGCTCTTTTGTATATGAGCCAGACCAGCTGGCAGATCCCTATAAGCCCAGCACTCTGCAGTCTAAGGCAGGAGGATCCCTGAATTCAAGGCTAGCCGGGCTACATAGGAAGACCCTGATGGAGAGACCTTGTCTCCAAAACCTAAAAATTAAAAATTTTTTAAAAATTGTGTGTAGGGGGGTAGAGTTATCCTCATCTGCTCATTCTTTAGAAAAATCAATGTGCTTCCAAAGTGTTTAACCTAAAAATCATTGTGTGCCAACATGATTCCAAGAAAAAAATCTTATTTGCTTCCTAAAAGGGTTCATAAGGGAGGCACTAGTATCCCTAATTTTGAGGAGAAACTGAGGCAGAGAAACTTTCAGTAAACTTTCCCATGAATAAAAATATTTTAAGACTAAGCAGCTAAAGGAAGACTTTTGATTCTTGCTCTAAAAGTTCAAAAATATATCTGATACATTTTACCTAATTACCTTTTTTAATTAGGCAGAATTAAAGCAACATATATTGATTCAAGCTTAGGTAGGATCTTGAAACAATCAAGAAGCCAGAATTATTTGTTTTTCTAAAAAGTACTAAATTGGATTTTTTATAAAAGTAATTGATTTCAACGTCCTGAGCCTTTAAACAACACGTGTGCTACTAGATAGCTGACCATCAGCCCTAACAAACAGAACTTCACGTTCATGGCGATGGAGTTGCTCTCCTTCACATCAGGCTGAGTGGCTGCTACAGTTGCACAACAAAGTGTCACAGACTAGGTGGTTCAAACAGACACTTATTTTCTCGCAGGCCTCCTAGAGGCTGAAAGTCCAGGGTCAAGGTGACATCAGGGCTGGTTTCTTCTGAAGATCTTTCTTGGTCCTTGCATGGTCTCCCTTCTGGCCCTACAATATCTGTGTCCAGATGTCCTCTTACGAAGACACCAGCCAAACTGGACTACAGTCTAGCCAATGACCTCATTTTAACACAATTCCATCCTCTAAAACACCTTCCCCCTATTCTGAGATACTGGGGATTAGGATTTCGGCATATAAATCTGGGGAAACATGACTACCCCGTAACAGAATCAGTGGCTCTTGGATTAAGAAAAAAGTCACTCAACTGAACAGACATACCAAAGAAGCTAGGAAAGTAAAGTGGGTTGGAAAACTACCACTTGATATGACCTGGCCCTGAGAAGCCTGAGCCCAAGCACTGGGGAGGATGCTGAGGACAGCCTCCCTCTTCACCACCCTCCAGTGGGGAGAGTTCTGTAGCCACAGCCGTCTAGACTGCTGGAGACCATCTGCTGACACTCAGGCGCCCTTTCCCTCACCGCAGCTTCTGGTCACATTCGATCCTCGGGAGTGCGGGAGTGAGCTAATGTTCAAACAGGAATATAAATACAGAGATTCGATTTTGGAATTCGTAAGCCCGACTCCACCTCCCCACCTTTTGAAGGATGTCATTTCCCTTCAGGAAGAAATACAGCCTGCTTTGTCAAGCAAAAGTAGGGTAGGAGTTAATTCTAAGAGTCGAAGTCTACAGCTTGTTTTATTTGCCTTTACAATTAGCTAGTCAAACTAGTCATTTTAATTTTCAGTGCTACTCTCTTTTTTCTTTTACGTGTGTGTGTGTGTGTGTGTGTGTGTGTGTGTGTGTGCGTGTGTGTACTAGAAATCAAAGCCAGGACCTTGCACATAAGGACAAGCATTCTACCACTGAGCTACATCTCCATTCCTCTTTTCTCTAAAAATATTTGCCTGTTTACATTACATGAAATATGTTTTACTTTTTTAATTAAGATAACTTTAAAAATAATTACCATGTATTCGCAAAACTTCCTTTTATGGAAAAAAAGGTTTTAGCTTTTGGTTTTTATTTTATTGGTCCGGTAATTTTTACTTCACCTAATTAAACAAGTATGATCCTAAATAGGGTAAAATGAAGTTTTGAAGAGTGAATCACACGTTCTCATTATAACTTCAGAGGGGTGTCTATAAAGGGAATAATTGGGGGGCCACAGGCAACGTGAACATCTTTGTACAAATGTCCTTCCTCTTGCCAATTGCAAAGATACTTGCTAGAAAAAGGAAGCATCCCAATAAACACTACAGTCAGCAGGAGACAGGCCCCAAAACCTGAAAGTCATCTACCAAGGAAATTGAAACGATAGAAATGAACAAGTGCTTTGAATGGTCTGTTCACAAAAGAAAATATACAAACGGCCAATAAGCCATTTTGCATTTGAAAACATGTTTTCCCATCATTACTCACCAAACAGACATAAACAAAGCCCACAGTGATATACTATTTCATGCCCACTAGAATACTGAAGTTGAAAAGATCGGCACCACCTAGCTGTGAAGGGTACGTAACAACTAGAATTCTCAGATATTGGTGGTGTGAAATGCACACAACCATGCTCAAAAACTGGCAATTTCCCATTCAATTCAATACTCACCTACCTTACAACTCAGCAATACCAAGCCTGGGAATTTACCCACAAGAAATAAAAATTTAATTCATAAAAGGTTTGTACAATAGTGTTTATAGCAGATTCATTTTAAAAGCTCCAAAGTGGCAGCAACTTAAAAATCCAAAAATAGGAGAATAGAAAAATAAGCCGTGATACATCCTGACAGTGAAACACTACACAGAATAGTGAAGGATGAGCCACAGATCTGCACAATTCGGACGCACCTTTCAAACGATGGACTGCTGGAAAGGAGCCTGACACAGAGCAGCACATCCTGTTTGATTCCAGGCACGTGACTCTCAGGAAATGGCGAAGCTGAACTACAGTGCGAGAAATCGGAACAGTGGTAGCCACAGTGGGAGGGCCGACTGGCAGAGGACAAGACAACGTTATGGGGAGGTGGACACACAGTGGACCATTCTGACCAGAATGTATTGAATTGAACACTGAATATCTGTGATTTCCATGGTATATAAATTTTTCTTCCATAAGAATGTTATAAATGGTTGGTGTACAAAAATGATTTTGCAGTTTTCCAATATTCCATGTACATTCCATTCCATAATTTTCATTTGCTACTTACTTGCTTGACTTGCCCACTGGCTGCTCCCATCTCCCCCTCCAAGGAGGTCTCACACACACACACACACGCCACGCACACACACACACACACACATACACACACACGCACCAATGAGCCTTTCTTGTGTGTGAGGCCTTAAGACGTGACATGTCTACCAAATCCTCTCACAGAAACAGTTCTGAGTGCTCTTAGCAAGATGTAACATGGAAAAGTGGAAAGGAAATAGGCCCTAGAGCCACACAGACTCGAGTTTAAATCCAGTCTCAGCCGTTTCCAGGCTTTAGCACTCATGTACTGTCTCTGAGCTTCTGTACTTTGGCCTGTAGAAATGATTACTGCGAAGATCAGGGATCCTGTTACTAGCACATCTAGATCATGGTCTTGTGCACAGCAGGTCCTCAGCAGTGTGCGGAGCCCTCACCCAGCTAACCACTCCCTGAAAGAGGACTGTAACTGTTGGTCGCATACTACGGGCACAGTCCATAGCGCGTTAAGTGGACAGTCTAGGGGATTTCCACTTTTCCTTCATTTGCACGAGAAACACTAAGAGACACAACCAAAGGTAAAAACAGCAAGTCTTTTCGGCACTACGTTGTTCTATCTCAGGATACATCCAGGCTTTTTACTTGCAATACTCAGGGTAAGATGTGTGTCTGAATTCAGAATTTTTCTGGTTTTGGAAATGTCAGATAGTACATGTATCATTCGTGTATTATCTACCTGGGAGATGGGGCCGCATTCCACATCAAACACTTCTTATTTCCATAGAAAACCTTGTAAGTATCAATGTTAGGTGGAGTAAATAAGGACAAAGATATTCTCATCATACAGCTCAGTTTCATCATCAAATAATTTCTATAAAGTAACAAAATAACCATTGTCTGATTTTAGAGCTGTTGAGATTGCAGAATTGTTGGAGAATCTGTACTAGCTCACATTTGTGTAATGTCATTAGGACTATTTCCATTTTACAGGTAAGAAAACAGACAGGATAAATAATTTGCCAAAAGTCCCACACTTAACCCCAAAGTCTGTTCCCATCATCACGCTTCTCTGCTACCTCAATCTCTTCTTCAAGCTGCGCCTGCAATGCCTGCTCTACCCCCTTAAAAATTAAAAATTACTAAACAAAATTAGCACTAACTTTTGGGTCCTCTCTGATGTTTTTCCTCATTTAAATATTCTGAAGTGTGTTGAAAACAGGGATGTTGCAGATCTGCTGCTTTAACAGACTCCCAGAGGAAGTTCTCATTTTTCCTGAGACAACCAAATTAAACCACAAACAAGAAATCCAGCCCAAGAAAACACAAAATAAACCAAAAAGGCCTTTTCACACAGATTACTAATAGAAAGGTATGTTCAGAAAAAGATTTAGCCAGTAATGTGAGTTGCCAAAGCACAGACTAATAGTCTTTCAGCAACCACCAGGTCATTAAAAAATACATTCAAATTTATGGGTAATGCAGCCACCTTATCAAAGAAAAACAATATAAAGAACTCACAGCTCGGAGGGCAGAAAGAGTAGAAGCTACTCTACAGACGACAAGAAAGCAGCCAATCAATCGCGGCACGTCACGGGCCCTGGGCTAACAACCGGCAAACAGTGACAGCGGGGGAACATTTGCTCACCAAGGGTCACCTCCCCGCTCCAGAGAGGGGTCGGAGAGCATGTTGGAAAGGCCACTTCCGTGCCACCGGTTACCCAGGCCCGGCGTGCCTGCTGACCAAGGCTGGCGGGGCCGGTCCTTCAGGCAGCCAGGCAGCGTCATGGCGCTGCAGTTTTTCAGGAGATCATCCCAACTGAAAGGAAAGAAGCCCGTTCTGAGGTTCACCTCACAGGAAAGTAAGGAGCACTGGGAGCCACCTCGGGGACACAGGCCTCTCTCAGCCGTCCACCTTTGCCCACAGTCCAGCAGGTGCCTGACCTACACTTCGTGTTTGGGAGCCCTCCGTGAAAGAGACCCGGTTTCCTCCCTGCACACGGTTTAAAATCTAACTGGGAAATTAAAAAGCATAACTAGATCAGGACTGGAAAATACATCTGAATGCAAAGGTTGGCAAAATGTTTGGGCTGCCTCTCTCTGTTTCTTTCTCTCTGCCTGTTTTATACACAACTCGAGTTACAATCTTCAGTCCAGCCCCTCTGAACACTCAGAAAATAACTGAACCAGTTCAGGTCAAGTATTTCCAAATGTTAATGTTTCCATCAAACGGTTTCTCTGCTCCTCACCCTGCTGCCACACAGTCAAGAGTGATTCCTCCAGAAAGGGCCAAGCAAGCAGAAATCCAGCTCCCCCGCAGCAAGCGTCTGGGGAGTGAAATTGAAATCCTGCCCTGTTCCGCCCGCCCGGGAGGATTTGTTCATGACTCCGACAGAGAACGACTCATGGACCACCACTGACTTGTGCTTATGTGTTTTAGAGGGACACTCCTGAAACAGCCTGCGGACTCCGTCCTGTGGGAAGCCTTTGACCTCACAGACATAACTTTCTAAGCAAAGCTCTTAGGTTCACGAAATGCTCATTTGCTACTGCTTAAGTTAACATGATTTTAGGACTGCCTGCCTCAACATTCTCTTGTCTATTCCACCTGAGTTGCTTCGGGTATTTTCTGAGAGTTCAGAGGGGCTGGAATGAGGATTGTAACTTGAGTTATACATAAAACCAAGAAAGAGAAACAGAGACACGTTTTGAGATGGAGGGCGGATAGGCAGCAAGAAATGCAAAGTACACTGGAGAGGAAATTAAACTTGAAGCAAGAGAGCTTGGGGCATAGCCCAGTGGTAGAGCATCCCCCAGCATGTGTGAGGCCCAGCGCCTGGTTCCCGAAACAGGAACTTGAACTGAGTAGAGGAGGAGGAGGAGGATGCTTCGGGTCCCTACTCCAGACCCAGGAGGGGCAGACTAAACAGTTGAGGCTGACCCAAGTACAGATTTCCTGATCTTACTCTGAGGTGACTCAGCCTTCCTTAATTATTTTACATGCAAAACCAACCAAATATGCATAAACTGATGTGGAATACAGGCTATAAGCTTCACTGTGCTCACAAGATGGTAGAGAACTGGTATATTCAGTACAAATAAACAGTCTAAAAACAGTGAATGTATTTTTAATCATCATGAACTATAACCAAATTCCCGTCACATCTAATCACTGTGTAACTCAGATACGAGATAAAGTCAGCCAAACCTTAAAGGCTGTTATGGTTTATATTTAGACGGATCCCTAAAGCCTCCTGCACGTATAGGCAGGGATTTGGGAAGCTGATTGGATCAGAAGCTTGAAGTTGGGGTATGGTCAGACAAGCTGCTCACTGTGGGAGTGAGCTGGAAGGATGTATCTCCCACCCTGCTCTTCCCTTGAGTTCTCGGCTTCCAGGCCTCCATGAGCTGAGCAGCCGTCCTCTGTCCGGCTCCTCTGTCACTCTACCCTGCCTGGGAGTCAGCCAGCCGTGGACTGAAACCTCTACACACTGTGAGCCAAAATAAATCTCTCCTTTAAACTGTGGGTGTCAGGTATTGTGTCTCGGTTATGAGAAAAGTGACTAAGATGGTGGGGGGTAAGCAAAAACAACCCAAGATTCCAGTCTACGTTTAGCTTTTTTTCTTTTTTCTACGTTTAGTTTTTAAAAAATCTAATTCCTCTCACCTCCTTTTATATCCTTTTCACAGTTCTCTTCCCTTGAGTTCCTCCGCAGTTGGTCACCATTATAATCCAACACACCACACCTGCCAGATGGTGGAGTTAAGGGTCCCATGTGAACAAAATGGACACCACTGACCCTCAAAAGTTTGTAGGCTGGTGAGGAAGCAATATTTCGAACAGGGACACTCACACCATCTGGAACCCACCACAGGTATAAGAAGTAACTGTCAGAGGCTTGAAATCCAGCAAAGAAAGGAGAGAGAGAGAGAGAGAGAGAGAGAGAGAGAGAGAGAGAGAGAGAGAGAGAGAGAGACATGGTGAGTTGGTGCGTTCTTTTTCCATTGGAAGAGATCACTCATTTGTGCCAATGTATATTGCTTTCTAAGGTATGCTAGCAAGTCTGGCTACCCGGCATTGCGTTCTCACCTTTCTCACAATGTGTGCCATAGAGATAATGACCATATCGATGCCACTCTCTGAGCTCAGCTGACAAGGCTGTAGAAACAGCCACCTGAGGGCCCTGGCCACGTAGGTGCCAGCCAATAGTCTAAGGAAGGGAACTGGCCCCCATGTGCCAGGAACACGCTGACCACCATACCCTACCGTTTCTTTCCACTTTCTTTTCTAGACAGAAAGTCGCAGGAGAGGTAGGTCTTTCCCTATTCAACAACATCCACAAGTTGTCTCACTGTGTGAAAACCTCTAAATACCCTACTGCTGCTGGCATCTGGGCACTAGGGCCAGTGCTGCTGTTCAGTGTCCCGGAATGAGAGAACGGCCCTCCGCTCCTGTTAGGACCTCCCCTCAGCCTGAAGAGCGTTTTATCACTAGTTTTCATTTCTGCTAACTCAGAGCAGCCTCACTCACTGCGAGAAGGTCGCAAGCCAGGGAGGAGAAATTTGCCTAGACGGTCAACGAAATGACCTAGCAGGAGCTGACCAACTTCTTGTCACTTACACGGCCTAGTGGCTCCAAAGTCCTGAGAGGAAGACAGAATACAGGAATGAAAAGACAAGGACAGAGGAAGGAAAAGAAGGGCAAAGGCTAAGAGTGAAGTGTAAGAGGAAGAAGAAACTTTTTAAAATAAAACCGGAGTGACTGTCTTCATTAACAGTGACCACAAACCGTGCCACCTCGGCTGTTCACTGGCATCCCTTCAGTTCTTCCAAAACACCCACCTTCTTCCCACCCACCCCAGGCTATGAAATAAATATTACAGGCCGTCATTGTTTCAGACTAGGCTCCTGAGCTCAGCCTCAGCAGGCAAGACTAAAACTCAAAATGCAGTCACCCTCGCCAAGCTTTCACCAGGCTGCATGAAACCAAGAAATCAGGAGCGGGAGACCCCACCAAGGTTCCCAAACAGGCCAGTGTCAGTCAGCAAGTGAACAAAGTTCCCTCTGCTCCAGGCCTTACGTCCTGACAAAAATAGCTGGAAGTATCAGTTGCCTATTGTTCTCTCTCCTCATCCTCACTCCACAGAGAAAGTAAGTTTGAGATAATCACCCACCCTTTGTTCTTTGCTCTGCTTCCTCTATCTCTTTTCATCTGTACGAACAACTTCCTCGATCAGCTCATCAGAGCCCTCATGGAATGAATGCTGCCTGATTCTAATCACAAAGTAAGACAATTAAGCTCTGGAAGCTAACTTGTTGTCAATTTGTCCTTGGCCAGGACCCTGCACACGCTGCTCACTCCCCCCTGAGCATTCTCACTCCTCTCTCGCCTCCAATTCAATGGCTTCCTTCTCACAGATTTCATTGCCATCCCCAGGGGATGCTCAGCAAGTCTGGTTGTTACATGGTGGTCACAACTGGAGGGGGCTGCTGCTCGCATCTAGTTGACAGAGATCAGACGTGTGACTTACCGTCTATGGTGCACAGGATGATCACCAGTCATGAAGAATTATCGGGCTCACATGTTGGGAGTGTGGTAGTTGAGAAACCCAGCCCTGCACTCCCATTTTGTCACCTGGCACTTGGCTCACACAGCCAACACTCGGAGAAGCCCTCCCCGTCTCCACTGAGATAGGTGCTCAACACAGCCTGGCCTTTTCCTTAGCGCGTGCATCACGAATGGAATGGAAACCTTTAATTTGTTGTTGCATGGGAATTCGCTGCTACACCAGAGTTTAGAAATCCCTGCTGGAGAGCAACCTTCAGAACAATTCAAAGCCACACACTGGACCAGTCTCAATCTCATTTTTCATTAAAAATAGTCCTCCCAAAATGACTTCACTAGATTGAATTCCAAATGCCTGTGGCTGTTTTAAAAATCAAATCCCTCCTCAAAGAACAAAGAGTTGCACATTAAGGGCATTCAAGAAAGCAAGAAGCAGGCTTGTCCACAACATGCTAAGTGACTGGAAGAAGTACTCACACAGGGCAACTCTGGTTTGGACATATAAGCTTGCAGATTCTCACAGCCACGATAACATTCTTTGCATTTATCCTCAGGAAGTAAAATAAAGGTGATATTTTTTAGGCTTCCATAGTGTACTAGAAAACACATAACTCTAGAAATCTGTTGGGGTCATGTTCAAACCCTGACTGTACCTCTTACAAATTATGTAACCTTAAGCAGTTTTCTTAAAGAACCTTGTTTCTTAAATTATTGGTTTACTAATCTAAAACAGAAATGAGAAACAGCCACCTCTTACAATTACTGTGAAGATCAGTAGAGCAATACATTTAAAGCACAGCCCAACACCTAACTCCACATGCAGAACAAGCTGTTTATAAAAAGCTTCTATTCGGCCTAAAAGAATTAGATCATCACCCTAATCCCAAGGATGATGTATCCCAAGAAGGTGAGCTAGGAATATTCCTCCACTCATCCAGGGAAGCTTTACTGTACACCAGGTTCATCAGTGAATGAATAGGAATCTCACAGCAATGGAAAGATCTCAAAATATTTGTTGGTCATTGATTGATGCCTATTGTAGGTATAATAGGATAATAGTCCAGGAAATAAAATGTATTTCAGACTTACCACATAGTTTTCTTGCCTTGAAAAAAGTGGTATTAATCACATCCACATATTAATATTTATATCATTTTGTAGTTAGTTGCAAGAATCTGAGTCACATATTTGAGTAGATGTTAATTCATTACAAAGATGGAACGAAGTCCCAGAGGTCTGCAGAAGCAGCCTTGGAAAGGGTAGGAACCGAGACGCCCTGGGTCTCCCTGCTTCGCCAGGGTTGCACTGTGAGTGACCTGCTCCTGCTGGTTTCCGTCTGCTCGGCCTCCTTCCTGCGTCTCTGCTCTCAGGTATCCAAGTCCCAAAATTGAGAGTCTAAGAGACTGTCTTAGGGACCATACTCAGCCCCAGCTAAGGCGGTCAAATCACCTAGCATGAGAATCCCATCATGACAGCCTACGGTATTCCCAAAAGGAAATCAGGTTGTTACGATCAAAAGAAAAAGCATCAGTGATGGTGGATGAAAGAAGTACATATCAAGAATAACACCAATAATAATACCTTGTAATAAGAGCTTACTACAGGTCACACATACTATATTATAGACCTTAACTTTATTACCTTCTTGAACTGTAATCATAGTCCTGTGCCGTCAAAAGTATTGCTACTCCTCCACTGTTGGTGGGATTGTAGACTGGTCCAGCCACTGTGGAAATCAATATGGAGATTCCTCAAAAATCTACAACTGGAGGTTCCATTTGACCCAGCTATTCCCCTACTGGGGATCTTCCCAGAAGAATTAAAATCGTCATACCACAAGGACATATGTACTACCATGTTCATAGCAACACAATTTGTAATAGCT
>PVJO010034862.1:0-10506 GCA_004026905.1 Hystrix cristata | reverse complement strand
ACTGACACAAATAGATCAACTAAACAAAAAGTCAACAGGGAAACATCAGAACTAAACCAAACTTCTGAAGAAGTGGACTTAGTAGATGTATACAGAGTATTCCACCCAACAACATCAGAATGCACATTCTTCTCGGCTGCACATGGGACTTTCTCCAAAATACACCACATTCTAGCTCATAGAACATGCTTAAGTAAATACAAAGGAATCAAAATTATCCTATGCATACTATCAAACCATAGTACATTGGCACTGGAAATAAATGGCAAAAGGAACCACAAAAACTTCATAAATACATGGAAATTAAATACCACCCTCCTGAACAATCAATGGGTCACAGATGAAATTAAAGAAGAAATTAGACCATTTCTACAACTGAATTACAATCCAAATACAAACTACAGAAATTTATGGGACACAATGAAAGCATTCCTATGAGGGAAATTCATTGCACCGAACTCCCAAGTCAGAAAAACAGAGTAAGTTCAAATAAACAAGCTAATGTTGAACCTCAAGCTTCTAGAAAAAGAAGAGTAAGTCAAGCCCAAAGTTCATACAAGGGAGAACATTGTAAAGATCAGAGCCAAAATTAATGCAATTGAAACTAAGAAAACAATACAAAGAATCAATGAATGAAAGAGTTGGTTCTTTGAAAAATTAAATAAAATTGACAAACCCTCAGCCAACCTTATCAATAAAAAGAAAGAAAATACTCAAATCCATGCAATTAGGAAAGAAGAGGGTGAAATCACAAGAGATCCTACAGAAATCCAGAAGACCATCAACACCTACTTTGAGAACTTGTATTCTAGTAAGATCAAAAACACAAAAGAAATACACAAATTCCTAGATACATATGACTTACCAAAACAGGATCAAGAAGATATAAAAACTATAAACAAAGCAATATCAGCCCCTGAAATTGAAGAAGTAATTAAAAACCTACCAACAAAGGAAACCTGAGACCCTGATGGATTCGCTGCTGAATTCTACAAGAAATTTAGAGAAGATATAATGCCACTACTTCTAAAAATCTTTAAAGAAACTGAAAGAGAAGCAATACTCCCAAATTCATTCCTGGAAGCAAACATTATCCTGATACCAAAACCAGAGAAGAATCCAACTAAAAAAGAATAACTACAGGCCAATCTCATTAATGAACATAGATGCAAAAGTCCTCAACAAGATACTGGCAAACAGCAGACAACAAATCATCAAGAAGATTATATATCATGGCCAAGTAGGATTCATCTCAGGGATGCAGGGATGGTCCAACATACGCAAATCAATAAATGTGATATACCATATTAACAGAGCCAAGGACAAAAACCATAAGATCATCTCAGTAGATATCAGAAAATGGAAAGATACCCCATGTTCTTGGGTAGGAAGAACCAATATAGTGAAAATGGCCATACTCCCAAAACTTTTATACATATTTCATGGAATCCCAATTAAATTACCAATAGCATACCTCAAAGAATTATAGAAAACAATCCTAAAATGTGTCTGGAACCAGAAGAAACCTAGAATAGCAAAAGCAATTCTGGGCAACAAAAGCAAAGCAAGGGCCATCACAATCCCTGACTTGAAATTATATTACAAAGCTATTACAATAAAAACAGCATGGTACTGGACAAAAAAACAGACCAAAGGACCAATAGAACAGATTAGAAGATGCAGAAACAAGACCAAACACTCTCAGTCACATTCTATGATGAAGGGGCCAAACACCCTCACTGGAAGAAAGATAGCCTCTTTAACAAGAGGAAAAACAGGCTCTCCACATGCTGAAGATTAAAACTTGACCCCTATCTTTCCCCATGCCCTAAGTTAAAATCAAAGTGAATCAAAGATCTAAACATTAAGACAAACCACTAAATCTTCTGGAAGATAGAATAGGTAGAACTCTTGAAGATATAGGTGTAGGCAAAGACTTTCTGAACAAAGCCCCAGTTGCCCACAAAATATCACAAAGAATCAACAACTGGGATCTAATCTTATTAAAAAGCTTTTGCACAGCAAAGGTAACCACCAGCAGAGTTAACAGACAATCCACAGAGTAGGAAAAAAATTTTGCCAGGTGTTCTTGTGATAAAGGACTAAAATCTCAAATATATAAAACACTCAAAAAAAATCAGACCCCCCCCAAAAAATCAGATCCCCAAAATTTAACCATCCAATCCCAAAATGGACAGCTGAAATGAATAGACACATCTCAGATGAAGAAGTAGAAATAGCAAACAAACATGAAAAAATGTTCAACATCACTGGTCATTTGAGAGATGCAAATTAAAACAACACTGAGATTCTATTCACTCCAGAAAGAATGGCTATTATCAACAAATCAACCAATAACATGCTAGTGCAGCTGTGGAGAAAAAGAAACCCTTCTCCACTGTTGGTGAGAGTGTAGACTGGTGCAACTGCTATGGAAATCAGTGTGGAGATTCCTCAAAATACTAGGACTAGAGGTTCCATTTGACCCAGCTATTCCCCTTCTTGGTATCTTCTCAAAAGAATTAAAAGCATTACACCGTAGCAATATATGCACACTCATGTTTATAGTGGCACAGTTTGTAATAGCTAAACCTTGGAAACAGTCCAAATGCCCATCAATCGATGAATGGATAAAGAAGATGTGGGTTTTTTTATACAATGGGGTACTACTCTGCCATAAGGAACAATAAGCTTGAGATATTTCTAGGTAGATGGATGCATCTTGAGACCATACTCTTAAGTGAAATAAATCGGACACACATGTTTAAATACCACATTGTTTCTCTGGTGTGAGAAACTGAAAGTGTAAAGACTAAAATGTATTATATTGGGAAAGGGAAGAAATTTTTCAAATGGGAAGTGGAACAAGGGAGGGGAAGGGGGAAAAGAATGGAGGGACAAGAGAAACAAGGAATGGAAGGAAAAAAATGAAAACAAAGCTTTTGTAAATAAGGAGGGAGGAGGGGTTGAAGGGAGGGGAGGGGAACGGGCCAAAAGGAAGCAGCAAGGTGTATTGTACACAGATACAAAACTCTATGATGCATGTTATCACTATTGAATCTAAAATGTACCATTAAAATAAAATTTTTAAAAAGTGAGTGGGTCACAAGGGTTTTAACTTCATCAGTGGGCTAATCCACAGATAGATTCCTAATTTGATGGCATTTTTGGGAGGTGTTGGAAACTTAGTGGGTAGGGCCTAACTGAAGGAAGTAGGTCATAAAGCTGTGACCTTTGGGACTATATCTTGCCCCCAGTCCCTTCCTCCCTGACTCTGTCTCTGATTGCTGTCTGCCATGAGGTGAGTCACTTTGCTCATCATGCTCTCTGCCATGATGCTCTGCCTCACTGGGCCCAGAAGCAATTGTCAAGTGATCATGAACTGAAACTTTGGAAGCTGTGAGCCAAAATAAGTCTTTCCTTCTTTAAATTGTTTATTCCAGATATCTTTCAAAGTGACAGAAACCTAGCATACACCTTTAGGTATTTACTCAAGAAAAATGAGCACATATATTTGCACAAAAAAAAACTTGTACTAATACAGTGGTAACTTGTTTCACAAACTTAATTCTTTCCATGATTGTGGTTGCAGAATTCATTCTATGATTCTGATTGCAACAAAATCGCAACCAAATTCTGTAACCAGAATCGTGGGAATAATTAGGGTGATGAACCGAGGTACTGCATGTGGCTTTATTTATAATTATATTTGCCCAAATAATCCATACATCTTTTTCCTTTGACCTTTGAGTAGATAAATAGACTACATTACACCCACATAATGGAATACTACTTGGCAATAAAAAAGAACAATTAGCTGATGTACACAATTCATGTGTAAATTCCAAATGCATTATACTAAAGGAAAGAAGCCAATTCAAAAGGATACCTACTACATGATTTTACTCATATGACATTCTGGAACAGAAAACAGATCAGTGGTTGCCAGGGGCTAGGAGTAGGAGAGGGGTTAACTACCAAAGAGCAAAGGAAACTTTTGAGGATAATGGAAATGTGCTGCTGATTATCGTGGTTACATAGTGTGTGTTTGTCAAAATTCATAGAACTACACTAAAATGTAAATTTTATTGTATGTAAACTTCAATAAACCTTAATTTTAATAAAGTTATGATACATGCATAAAATAATAATAATAATAATAATTTGACAACTATTATGGTTTGTGTCTAGATGTCTCCCCCAAAGTCTCATGTGATGAGAGGTGACTGAATCTAGAGAGTGTGGTGCTGGGATTAAGGGTGTGAGATTACTAAATCAATCCATTGATTGGTTTGGCATAGCTCTGCTGAGATAAAGGATGTGATGCTAGGATTAAGGGTGGGAGTGCTGTCTATCCCAAGGCCATGTAGCCTGAATAAAGTATAAGGGACAGAAAGAGGTTGGTCTTCCCCCTCTTTTTGCTTCCCTTGCTACCTTCTCCCTGTCTGCCTTGCCACCCTGCCTTGGATCCAGCTGGTTGTGGACTGAAACCTCTACAAACTGTGAGCTAAATAAACCTTTTTCCCTCTAACTTTGGGTGTCAGGTATTTTGTCTCAGCAATGAGAGAAAAGTAACTAAGACAAGAACATTCATAAAAATTATATTTTTATCACCGTTTTTCTCATTTTAGAACTGTCTCATATATACCATTCATAACATTAAAAAACAAACTTTGGTTAAACTGAATTAATCATTTATTTTCATTCCCAACATAAGTTTGAAGCTACAGTCTAAATTAAGTGTTTTTTCTCCTCGTTGTCTCCTTTTCAGTTTATGTCTTTGTCTTTTTCTCGTCAGATCCTGCTTTGTGGATTAGTGACTAATTAAAATTAGTGAAATGCACCAACCATTTCCCTGTGCACTTCTCATTCCCAGGTTACAGGATAGGTAACAGTTAATGGTAATTGTCAGGAAAGCATAAACTGGAGGCTGGCTGTGACAGAAAACAAGATGGAAAGACTTTCCAACAAGCCATTGTACCATTTTTATTAGATTCACAGCACTAAAACACTCCTTCATTCCAACTCACATTCCAGAACAGGACATTTGTCAAGACTAGTGGACCACCTTGGCACCCACCTGCCTGAAACTGAAATGACATTCCTACAAGATGCCATCTAAAGCTCTAAATTACACTAGCAGAATGGACAAGGCATTTGTCTGTTGGCATATGTCCAATGGCACAGCATTCCATCTTCTCACATGCTGGTGTGTTGTTAATATAAACTTTTCTCCCATCGCTATGTTGAAGGCTTTGGGATCCTGAAGAATAGGATCTTGGTGTCCTGAACAAAGACATGGACAACACATGTAGTAAAGGGAGTGACGAGTTACATTTATTGAAGGCAGCAAAGAAGAATGAGCGGCAAAGTGAAAGCAAACTCTTGAAAAGGCTTGCAGTGGCCCCAAGGGCTCTTTTACATTCCCTGCCAATCTGGGATTCCTAGACTGCCTCGTCCTCATGCAAACAAGGAATGTGGGACGATTGTCCTGTCAGAAGTTCACTTGGTTTGACATTGCATTTAAGATGTTTTATCAGAGGGCCACTTAGTTTCCAGACAGACATAAATGAAGAATCAAAAATTGCACTTTTCTAATTGATCCCAGGTAGAGGGTTTGGGAGCCTTGTAGTCATTTGGATTCTGAGTTCTGTGCACGTGTCCTGGGTGTCCATGACTGACAGACTCTTCTTAGCTGTTGGACCCATTTGCCTCACCCTAATTTCCTGCCTAATTCACCCCGAGAGACATCCCATAATCCCAATTCTTTATGGGATGATGAGGGAGTGGAGGTCTCTTTGCAGAGCTGCTTCCTGACGGAAGGGGCTGTAGGCCCTGCCTCCTGGAGATTATGTGCTCGCCAATCACCTTGTGATGTTGGGACTTAGCAACTAGGCTGAAAAGATGTTGTCAGAAGACAATGAGAAAAAAATTAGTGCCTACATGTGAAGAACTGTTGAGCTGCCAGTTCAAAGGGAAAAAGCTTGGTGAATTTGAGAGTCATGGCTTGTAATCTGGATCACCTGAAGGTTTGAATGGATAAATTTCACTACTAGGTTGAGTATGCAAAGCGCGAATATGAGGAGCAGGTTAGAATATTTCCTGGTTTGTCTTAGAAGGTGGACGATAACAAATCCAGCAATAAAGAGACCTTTTTTTGTTATTTTTTGTGGTGTACCTTTTGAAAAATTATTTTTAACATTATTTTGGGGGATGCTGGGGATTGAATTCAAGGCCTTGTGGTTGCTAAGCAAGTGATCTACCACTGAGCTAAATCACCAACTCCTACATTATTTTTTATTAGCACATATTTGTCATACATATTGATCACATTCATCATAGGGAATTTGAATCTGTACATAGTATATCTCAATACTTTTCTCACATTTTCCTCCCCTTCCTTCAACTCCTCTTCCTCTCCCCATTTATGGACGCTTTATTTCCATTTTTTTCCTCTCCCCTCCCCCCTCCCTTGTTCCTCTGCCCATTTGAATATGTTCTTCCTACTTCCCAATATCTATCCTCCATTAAGCTCCTTATCCACCCTTTGGTTTTCTCATACAAGAAAAAAATGACATATTTAAACTTTTGTGTCCAATTTATTTCACTTAAGATTATGGTCTCATTTATTTTCCTTACAAATGACTCAAGATTATCCTTCTTTATGTCAGAGTAGTACTCCATTTTACGTAAATACCACATTTTCTTTATCCATTCATCTTTCAATGGGCATATGTGCTGTTTCCAAAATTTAGGTATTGTAAACTGTGTTGCTATAAACATGGTTATGCAAATATCATTGTGGTATGATGCTTTTAACTCTTTCAGGAAGATAACTAGAGGGGGAACAGATGGCTCAAATGGAACCTCTAGTTTTAAATGTAATACACCACACAAAGAGAACCAAGGACAAAAACCACATGACCATCTCAATAGACACAGAAAAAACCATTTAAAAGTCCAACACCGGTTCACAATAAAAAAAAAAAAACCTGCAAAGAATTGAAATAACAGGTCTTATCTCAATCTGATAAAAACCATGTATGACAAACCAACAGCCAACATTATGTTAAATGCTCAGAAACTGAAAACTTTCATTCTAAAATCAAGAACAAGACAAGGATGCTCAAGATCACCACTACTGTTCAATACAGTTCTGGGAAACATGAACCAGAGCAATGAAACAAGAGAAAGAAATAAAAGGAATATGAATAGGAAAGGAAGAAATTAGTTTATCATCATTTGCTGATTACATGATACTCTATATAGAAGACCCCAAAAACTCCACCAAAAGACTCCTAAAATTAATAACAAAATTTGCCCACATATCAGGATACAAAGTCAACACTCAAAAATCAATAGCATTCCTCTACATAAATAACAAACTCACTGAGGGAGAAATTAGGAAAACCACATCTTTCACAGTAGCATCAAGAAAAATGAAATACTTAGGAATCGATCTAATGAAGGAAATGCAAGATCTATACATTGAAAATTACAGTACTCTGAAAAGGGATACCAATAAGCATATCAGAAAAATGGAAAAATATCCTCTGATACTGGATAGACAGAACCAATATAGTGAATATGACCATATTTTCAAAATTGTTATACAAATTTAGTGCAATCCCCATCAAAATACCAATAGCATACCTCACAGAACTAGAGAAAACAATCCTAAAATTAAATGGAACTAGAACAGAACTAGAATAGCAAAAGCGATTCTAGGCAGCAAGAGCAAGGCAGGGTGCATCACAATCCCCAACTGGAAGTTACACTACAAAACCACCATGATAAAACCGGCATGGTACTGGCAACAATCCGACCCAGGGATCAATGAAACAGAACAGAAGATGCACAAACAAGCACCCTCAGCTACCTTATCTTTGGCAAACAGGTCAAACACCTTCACTGGAAGAAAGATAGCCTTTTTAATAAATGGTGCTGTGAAAAGTGACTTTCTACATGGTGAAAATCGAACCTACCCCATATCTCTCACCATGCACTAAATTAAAATTGAAATGGATCAGAGATCTAAATACTAAAGCAGAAATGCATAATCTGCTGGCAGATTAGGTAAAACTCTAGAAGACAAAGGTGTAGACAAAGGATTTATGAACAAAACCCTAATCACACAGGAAATATTACAAAGAATCCACAACTGGGATCTCATCAAATTAAAACGCTTTTGCACAGCAAAAGAAACCACCAACTGACTGAAAAGACAACCCACAAAATGGGGAAAAAATTTACCAGCTATTCTTCAGACAAAGGACTAACATCTAGAATATATAAAGAACTCAAATAAATAAATAAAATCCCCCAAATTAAAAAACCCAATACAAAAATGAATATCCGAAATGAATAGACATTACTCAGAAGAAGAAGTACAAACAACTAATACATATATTTAAAAGTGCTCAACATCACTGGTCATTCGAGAATGTAGATTAAAACAACACTGAGTTCCATCTCCAGAAAGAATGTCTGTCATCAAATAAACCAATAAATATGCTGATGAGGCATGGGGGAAGCGAAACCCTTCTCCACTGCTGGTGGGAGTGTAACCTGGTACGACCACTATGGAAATCAGCATGCAGATTCCTCAAAAAACTAAAACTAGAAGTTCCATTTGACCCACGGGATTATTTGAGAGAAGTTTTCTAGGGAGTTTTATTTTCATGCTTCCTGTGGAGAGAAAAGCATGGCAAAGAGGGATATTAGATAAACTACCAAGCACTTCAGAGCTACAGGCCTTGCAAGACTGCTCACATTAAGGTCCAATTAAAAGCAGGAATTCCAATACAGATGTAGTGGACCACTGGTCATTAGTGACTCTACTCATCTTCACCCAGCGCAGTACTGAAACCTTGCTTTTTGAAGTGGAACCTCAGGTCTTCCAGAGGTTTGCAGGAGTAGCTTTCTTCTTTTGGGTGGTCCTTTTCCTCAGACGGCTCAGGATGGATTGGTTTTATCCCAGAATGGTGAACCCAACTATCTATCTCCAGTGAAGGTGTTTGACCTGCCACCTTTATTGCAATGGGTGTGGCGAGGATCGCTGCAAGAGGGCATTCCCATTTTGGCTTTAATTGAATTGCAAGAATCCCTTCTTTACAAATTTTAATGAGCACTTGTTCTCCAGAGTGGACACTAGGTGGTCCCCCTTGGCCAGGAGCTGGCAGAACTTTGTTCCCATATAGCTGCATAGTTCGTTGTACTTAGCTCAGATTAATAAGATACTGTAAAAGTCTTGTGGTCTCTGGGCCCACTACCATAACAGAAGATAGGAAGGGCTTCCCATATACCATCTCAAGTGGACTGATATTTAGCCTTACTTTTAGGGTGTTTCAAATGTTCATGAGGGCTATTAGCAGTAATTGGAGCCATGACTCAGAAATCACTTGGCAGTGTTGCCAGAGTTCACTTTAGCATCTGTTTGGATCTTTCAACCTTTCTGAAGGACTGGGGGCTCCCCTCCAAATAGAGGTGGTACTTTATCCCTAAAGCCTATGAAAGCCTCTGAGTTACTGAAGAGGTAAAAGAAGACCCATTGTCACTCTAAAGGGACTGGGGTAGTCCAAGCCAGGGGATGATTTCTTTGAGGAGTACCTTATCTAACTTCATAGCCTTTTATGCTTGGATAGAGAAGGCCTTGATGCAACATGTAAAGGGTGTCAATTAGGACTAATATTTGTTTAAATCCCCACACGGTAATACGTGGGTAAAAGTCAATTGCCAGCCCTCTCTGGGGTATGTCCCTTTCCTCTGTGTGGGCTCTAACAAAGCAAGTGGTCTGAGCCTGTCAGGGTTATTGTAGGGACAACATCTGCAGACTTGTGGAGTGGTTGCCACTAGTTCTTATCCTGTGAAAATTTGAGTGATCTTCTCCCATGTAGCATCTTGTCCCATATGGGAAGAATCATGAAGGATTTTTATAGTTTTCCATTGTGTCCCTTGAAAAAGGACAAGATTGTTTCCAAAGCCCACCAAATCTCCTGTTAAATTCCCCCTTGTCCTAAGGTCCATTTATCTTCTTGAGGGAGAAAAGATTGGTTTTAATGGTTCCTTGAAAACCAGGAAAAAGGCCAGAGTCTAGAGGGGATTTAAGGCTGCCCTTTTTACCTATCAGCCTTTTAGTTTTCCAAGGAGACTTTACACATGTCTCTTTGGTGTCCTTGGCAGTGAATGGGAAGATAGACTCTTTCTGGTTGTAGAATTTCTTGTCTGTTATAGATAATGTTTCTTAGTTAGCAAGTCCCTTTCTTTCCAGGTTGCTCCAGGGGCATGTACCACCAGAAAATCATATTTGGAATCCTTGTGAAAATGTACTTTTTGCCTTTTCCTAATAAGAGCTATGAGCTCTGCTTTTTGATTGGAGGTCCCTTGGGAAGGGTTTGGCCTCAGTGACCTGTGGCGAACTGACAACTGCACAGCCTGCAGTGTTGATGTCCTTCTCGGACAAAGGTACTTCTATCAGTGAACCACATTTCTTTTAGGTCTTACAGC
>PVJO010034861.1:0-10480 GCA_004026905.1 Hystrix cristata | reverse complement strand
TTTTTTTTAATTTTTATTTTATTTTATTTTAAACCAAGAACATGTATTGGTACATTCTACATACAATGGTCACATTCATTACATTAATTCTGTACCTATACATGATGTATCTTGGTTCTCCCCCCTCTCCCCCCTCCCCTCTGCACCCTCCCTCCCTATTTACAGCAGGTTCATTCATCATTTTCCATATTTTCCCTTTGAAAGGGAATTTTAATGAGACTAGCTGTTGGAAGGGTGTGGCACCGAGGAAAAGGGTGGTACCAGAATGAATCGTAAGCATTGCTTGGTAAATCTGGTATTTATTTATTTGTAAGTGGCAAAACTTGGAAGCAGCCAAAATGTCCTTCAATAGGTGAGTAGGGAATCTCTGGTACCTCTAGGCAATGGAGTACTACTCAATCCCAAAAAGAAATGAGCTATGAAGACATGAAAGACATGGAGGAAACCTAAATGCAGTGAACTACTAGGGCAGTGAACTACTCTGTATGACTCTACAATGGTGGACACATGTCATCATATAACTGTCCAAGTCCATCAAATACACACCTCCAAGAGTGATCCCTAAGGTGGCCCACAGGCTTTGAGTGATAATGATGTGTCGGTACAGTTTCATCATTTATGACTGTGGTGCAGGAAGACAGCATGAGGAAGGCTGTGCATATGTGGGAACAGAGGATGATGTATGGGAACTCTTGGCACTTCCTATTTTGCTGTGCACCTAAAATTTCCCTGAAAAATAAAGCTTCTTTATTGTTAGTACTTTCTCTATCCCCAAATTCCTAAAATGGCCTATTCTAAGGTGGCATTTGCTCCTCCTCTTCTCTTCCTATTTCCTCTTCCTACCTTTTCTTGTCAAAGTCCCTTCATAAGCCCAATCCAGTGGTGAATACGTAGTACCTGTATCACTTGATCAGTTGACCCCATTCCCCAATATCCCTCATAAAAGACTTCTTAAAAACAGGTGTTTGTTTCCACCACATACATGCTCCTGATTTCAAAGACAACCTTCTTGGTCGCACCTTGTCTGTCACACATGCTAGCTTCTCCCCGCTTCCCTCACCGACCATCTCTATATGTTGGAAGGACTCTAAATTACCACTTGAGTTTTGTGCCACTTGCCATCAGTGAGCTCATCTGCCCCCACAGGAGTCAAAGGACCCAGCAGGTGAATCCTGTTACTTGAGCCCAGTCCAGTGCATTACTGGCTCACTCTGCCTGAGGGCAGAGAGAGGAAGATTCTCAGATACCCTCCTCTGACTTCCACAGCAGCAGAAATGGTCTCACCTTGCAACAAACTCACCCCAGATGCAAAGAATTCTCCAAACTTAGGATGGAGTACAGACAGGCAGTAATTTTTTTCAAAATGAAAGAATGTTAAAAGTCCTTTTTACTTATTTTTCGGTTCACGGGTGTTTATGAGGGACCAAGCTGAGGTGAAGGAGATGATGACTGAAGATGAAGTCACTATCCTGGGAGGTCAGGAATTGTTGCAAATGGTGGTAAGACAAAACTGAACAAAAAGATGAAATCTCTGTACTCCTAGATTTTACCCTCCAGTGGGGGACTGAGCCTCTGGGCTGTTTCCAACACACTATGTTTCTGCTACTACTTCAAAGCTAGCCAGACAATAATGTGTGATTTTAAGGCTTTCCCTTGCCCCAACCTTTCTGCTTGCTAATCCTTGATGTTCTTTCATGAGAATAAAAGTTCTCTTCATTTACAGTAATGAAAGGCTTAACATGCTTACTACTGGGCTGAAGTAAAAATAACTACACCTGTTCTGTTAGTCCCCTTTCCATCGCCATGACAAAATACTGAGATGACCAACTTAATAAAAAACACTTTACTTAGCTTTAGGGTTTCAGAGGTTTCTGTCTAAGGTCACTTGCCCTGTGATTTGGCGTCTATGGCAGCCAGAGCATGTGGTGGAGAAGGTATCTTTACTTCATGATCACTGAGAAGCAAAGAGCGAGAAAGGCCAGGGTCCCCGCATCTCCTGTAAGGGCACACCCCCAGTGACATGACTCCTCCAACAAGGCCCCACCTTCTAAAGATTGCACCACCTCCCAAAATACAGGGGCCTCTGGAGGACACTTAAGATGCAAACTATGGTACCTGTTTATTCAAAAGTGTATCAGATAAGAACAACGATAATAAATGCGTACTGAGCAGTCTGCCGTGCTATCCTGTTTTCTTACCATACTCACAATAAAGCTATAACATAGGTACTATTGTTATTTGTGTTCTACAGATATGGTGCTTAAGGCACCAAGGGGATAATAACAGCAGGAGATGGTAGGGCTAGGAAGGTGGCTGTACCATCCTTTCTTCCTTCTGTCTTTCCTCTCTCTTTCTCTCTCTCTTTCTTTCTCACCAGAGAGGGGATCTCAGAGCAGGCAAAACCAAGACCTACAGGAAGGGATAGGCTCAGCTGGACACAGCAGTGCACATCTGAAATCCCAGCACTCTGGGAGGCTGAAGCAAGAGAAGGACAAGTTGGAGGCCAGCCACAATAACTCAGTGACATAGTGAGACCCTAGCTCAAAATAAAAAAAGAAGAAAAAAGGGCTATGAATGTACCTCAGAGGGAAAAGGCCTTGGATTCAATCCCCAGTAGGAAAAAAAAAAAAAAAAGGCTGATCTAAAAGTGGCCAAATCGAAGTTTTAAGTATGTACACAAAGCTCAGCATGGATAATACGCCTAAGAATTGGTAGTGCTATTTGGATTAATTAACGGTTTGGATGAGATTTTATTTATTTTTCTTAATCTAGAAGTACTTTTTCTCAGTATCAAGAGGTCTAAAGGCAGAAAAGAACAATAAAATTCTGAGATTAAAGTCCCTTAAAGATGAGAAGGGAGTGCTGACCGAACCAGTTCAGAGAAGAATAATAATTTTGCTTCTACCAAGGAACATGAACAAGGTACAAAACCCCTTTAGTGGCCCGGCCAGCATTCACCAAGGGCTTCCTCAGCTTCTTAGATAAGGTTTGGCAATTTGGGAGTTGTTCTAGTACATCGGGTGCAGCCTGCAGACCATTCTTATCCACAAGAAAAGTAATTTTTATGGTTAGGGTTTGGCAATTCTTCCTGTCATCCCATCTTAGTGGAAGAGACAATGTGTCAATTACCCATAATTTTGTCTGCTGCAGAAGCTATAAACTCATTTCTAAGTACACACTGCAGAGATCCAAACCAAAGCCTGCTATATCACAGCTTAGAGTTAGATGGCCTCCAGCTACCTTAAAATGCAGCCATATGCTCATTCATATTATGCAAGTCAACTCCCCAATCCCAGAGGAGACTAGAAGACATGCCACCACTGTTTCTTCCTATCCACATTTTAAAGTAACAGAAAAAAAAAAAAATCTAGCCACAATTGGCTCCAGTTGGTGTGAATAATGAGACGTAGTTGTCAGATTCCTGGAAAGTTGCCAGCAAGGTCATTAGCTGGCCAGATACTAGGACCACTTATAAAAAGGACTACGAATCCCATTTTAAATGAGGTCAATCTCAAAGAGATTTAAATTTGGGACTTGGGTGGTGTGGAATGAAACAATCTATGAATGATAATCTTTCTTGCAGTAAGAGTTATCCATAAGAAAGGGGATAGATTGAGATGAGGGGAGATGGATTTTGGAAATCAAGCCTTGCTCAATTAAAATATAGGCCTTTTTTGAAGTCTGTGCTAGAAGAATCCTAGCTTTGACAAGTTGGCAGTAATCCTTGTGATCTATTTTACTGGGATATATATTGTCACTGCAAAAAATAAAACATACTACAAACTGGAGAGCAGACCCTGCCTGTGATCATTAGACAGACTGGACCAAGTGCCTCAAGCCTTTGATGCCCTGACATATTATTTTCTGGATGGTGTCCAGCAACCCAATGCAGACTAGCTCTTTCTCTACTGTATCCAGATGGCAAATGGAAGAGATCAAATTCAACATTTTCAGGGATAACCTTAATGGATATGAAAGGCTGGCTCCTCTACTAGCTTTTCAGGGATCTGCAGTACAGGAAAAAAAAAAAAAAAGCCTTGAACAAAGAGACAAATAATTGGCTCCCCCTCCGCCCTTCAGAACAAAACCATGGATGTGTAATCTGATTCAAGTCCATCTTCTGCTTGAAAAAGACAGCCAAGTATCAGATCAGTTCTAATCACTGACATCTTCATGATACTTTCTGTGAAGTTCAGACGGTGTTACTCTTAATATTCTGAAAAGTTCTTTTCATTTCCATCGAAAAAATATTTTCACTCTTCCTCTATTTCCTTCAAAACTTTAACCAAATATATGTATGTATGTAGGGGTGTGTGTGTGTGTGTGTGTGTGTGTGTGTGTGTGTGTGTGTGCTGGGTGCATTACATGTGTAGGTGATAATTAGGTTACTCCCACTAGAGGCTGAATTTTAGAACAGGCTAGAACGAACCTTAGCCATTTGTGCTGAGTGGTAGAGGAGGTAGCAATGAGGAAGAGGGCCCAAAATGTGAAAGAGAGGAATATATTTATCTTCTCTGAGTTATTCCACAAAATAGAGTAGGTCATCTTGAAGTAGGAGCACTTACCTGAAGTTTATGGACTTGTGAAATTGTACACAAAGTTTTGAGAAAGCATGTACACATTTTATAAGGTAGCAGATCCACATTTAGATCAAAGGAAATAGACACACACACACACACACACACACACATACACACACATCCCAATGTATAAGAGCTCTAAAATAAGGACATAGAAATGAGATTAGGTAAATTAATAAATGTAAAGAGAGAATACCCTCTTTTGAGGGGCAGAAGCTCAAAAAAGGTCGATCTAGTGGGAAAACCTTGTATTGTAAAGAATTGTCCAAAGAAGACAGGCTTGCACACAGGCCAGCAGTTTTGTCCAGGAACAGACTATCTCAAGCTGGAGAAGGACCTCTGAGTTATCACAGCTTAATTACCTCACCAGTGTGGTGATACAATGAACTCCCTTTGCCTTGATCTTATATTTTCAAACTATCTATTATGCTTTATATCTAGATGTCCCCCTAAAGCCTCATGCGCTTATCAGTGGGTTTTTTGGGAGGTGACTGCATTGTGGGGGCGTGATACTTATCAGTGGATTAGTCCACTAATGAGTTTATAGCTAAATGTGACTTGAGAGATGAAGCCTGGTTAAAGAAGGCGGGTCACTGGGGGCATGGCCTGGAAGGGTCTAGCTTCTCTCCTCCCTCCATCCATCCTGGTTCCTGTCTGCCATGCCATCAGAACGTCTCCTCTGGCACGTTCCTCTGCTGTGCCATCCTGCCTTGGAGCCAGCCAACTATGAACTGAAAACTATACAAATCAGGAGCCAAAATAAACCTTTCCTCCTTTAAGTTGTAGACATCAGGTACTGTGTTTCAGAGATAACAAAGTAACTCAGACACTATCTTAAAAATTTGCCTTCCCAGTGAATTTTGACCCCAAGCAAGACTATGTGATTTATAGCCAGTATTCCTGATCACTGTACCTTAATAATAATGCAGCTCGTGTGTGGTGTATGTGAATGAGCATGTGCTTGTGTGTTTGTACATATTAATATATGTGTGTGCACAGGTATTGATCTATAGAACATTTTCCTAATTTAAGCTTCCAGGATGTCAACTATTTTTTCTTCTTCCTATTTGTTTACTACTGTCTTGCCTGCTTCTAATCACCCTAATGGTAAGCTCACAGGCTCAGTACTTGGTCTTTTTTTTTTATTTCTCTTTCTAAACACACTGCCTAGATGATCACACCCAGTCTCACAGCTTTAAGCACCGTCTATTCTGAGGACTCACAAATGTATATCTCCATCAATACTACGCTCTTGAGTTTTGGTCTCAAATATCTAGCTGCCTTCCTGGTATCTCTACTTAGATATTCACTAAGCATCTAAACTCAACGTATCTAAAAACCAACTCCTAGCTTGGCACAGTGCTGCTCGTCTGTAATCCCAACTCTTTGGGCAGGTCATAAATTCATGTCCTGCCTGGGCAACTCTGCAAGACCCTGTCTCAAAATTTAAAATAAAAAAATATGTCAGTAAATAAATGGGTCTGGGGCCAAAGCTCAGTGGCATGGGACTCATAAATTTGATCCCCATTCACACACACACACACACACACACACACACACTCCAAACCTCTTGATCTTCTCCCCCAAAGTTTCTTCCCTGTTACCATCTTTACCATCTTGGTAAGGACAAATTCATTTTGTTATTCTGGTTATTCTGGACAGAAACCTTGGAACTGTAGTGGATTCTTTTCTTTCCTTCATCCTACATTTAAGTAGTTGGAAAATCTTGTTGACCCTACCTCTTTTAAAGTAAGGATCCAGAATGTGATCACTCCTCATTAAATTATCTTTACACCCACCATAGTCCAAGCTACCATCGCTTCTTACTTGCATCTCATATTGGCCTCCTATCGGGTCTTCCTGTCTCTACTCTTACTCCTCTATATTCTACTTTTACCATAACAGCCAGAGTGTGGCTGTAAAACCTTCATGACATCTTGTCGTTTTTCCACATAAAGCCTTCCAGTGACTTCCTAACTCAATCCCAGTAAAGGTGAAAGTCTTTACAATTGCTTTGAAGCCTCTATACTCAACCTCCCCTCTTCAATGATCCAATTAGCCATCTAACTTCATGTCCTACTACTATAATGGGCAGCATAACAGGAAAACAATCAGAGGCTAGAACCCTGGCTCCCCACCCTTTTTACCTGTGTGCATTTTGTTGCTTTTTTGACAAGTTATTTAACATCTGCTTTACAGATTCTTAGTTGAACTATTTTATAGAGTTGTTAGGCTGGGGTTTAGGTCAGTGGTTAGAGTGCTTGCCTAACAAGTGCAAGGCCCTGAGTTTGATCCCTGGCATAAAAAAAAAAGAAAATTATAGAGTTGTTGTAGGTATTAAGTAAGTTAATATTTGCAAAATATTTAAAAAACTATCCAAAACATAGAAAGTGCTATGGAGCTGGCTCTCTGTTATCTTCGAGTTCCTTGGATTGAAAATATTTTTTAAACAGTGACTTGGTATGTTCCCAGAAGAATTAAAAACATCATACAACAGTGATATATGCACAACCATGTTTATAGCAGCACAATTTGTAATAGCTAAGTCTTGGAAACAACTCAAATGCCCAACAACTAACAAATGGCTAAAGAAGATGTGGTTTTTCTACACAATGGAGTATTATTCTGCCATAGAAAGGATAAATTTGAGACATTCATCGGTAAATGGATGCACCTTGAGAATATACTCTTAAGTGAAATAAATCAGACATTCACTAGTACATATCGAATTGTTTCTCGGGTATGAGAAAACATAAATGTAAATATAAGGACAAAGAGGTATAATAGATAGCATGTAAAAGAAAGATAATATTTAAAAGGGAGGAGAACTAGAAAGGGAAGAGGGGGAAAAGAAGAGAAAGAAAACAGGAAAAAAATGGAAAAATATAAATAAACCTGCTGTAAATAGTAAAGGGTGGGGGTATGGAAGGGAGGGTTGGGGAAGAGCTGGGGAACCAAGTTAGTTTATATCATGTACAGATACAAACTAACCATGACAAATGTGATCATTATGTATACAATGTACCAATATATGTTCTTGGTAAAAAAAAAAAATTATGTTTTTTGTGTACTGGACATGTATAGACTCTTGTCATCATTCACTAAATAGAATAATGACCATTTACATAACACATTGTACTAGGCATCACAAGTAACCTGAGATGATTTATAGTATATGAGAGGATATATGTAGGTTATATGTAAATACTGTGCCATTTTATAAAAGGAACTTGAGCATCTGTGGACTTTGATATCTGTAGGAAGTCCTGGAACCAAGGACTTCAAAGGACAACTGTACAGCGCTTGTTAAATAAAGAAAATACTTTCTTTCTTTTTTTTTAATTTTTATTTTATTTTAATGGTACATTTTCGATGTACATATTGATAACATTCATCATTGGGGATTTGTACCTGTACATGATATATCTTGTTGCTTCTTTTTTTCCCATTCCCCTCCCCTCACTCCCTCCTCCCTCCCTATTTACAAAAGCTTTATTTCCATTTTTTCCTTCCATTTCTTATTTCTCTTGACCCTCTGTCCCTTTCCCCCTCCCCTTCCCTTGTTCCCTTTCCCATTTGGACATTTTCTTCCCTTTCCCAATATAATACATTTTAGTCTTTGAAAATACTTTCTTTCAGTCATAGTGGCCTCCTTGCTGGTTTCAAGCAAGGCTCTACCTCACAGCTTTTCTATCCTTCTCTCCCCTTCCTGGTTCTTCCCTCAGCTACCTGCCACGTACACGTCCTTACTACCTGCAGGTCATCAAAAGTTACCTTCTCGGAGGTTTTTGCTGACCACCTGCTTTAAAACTGCAGTCCCCATCTCTGGTCCTTGCTTCATTTTTTCTCCATATTGCTATCATCCAAAATACTATGTATTTTAATTACTTATTTTCTATTAGTAAAATGTACATTTTTGTCTATGTTTTTCACTGGTCTAGCTCCAACATCTACAGTACATAGTAAATGTCCAATAAATATGTGATGAACAAATAAGTATATATAAAATATTCATGATTTTATTACATTCCTGAAATAGAAAAGAGGAAAGAATTCACCAGGTGACATATCAAAACAATATTCTACTGAACTGGGTCTTCTAATATTTTAGGAAATCTTAGGTACAAATTGTCCAAAATATTTTACCTGACTACATAAATAATAATTTACACTGATGCAGCCCTTTATTGCTATTTTCCCACCTCTTGAATATTCTTTTAAATTGATTAAAGGCTTAAGAAACTGGTTCTGTTTCTATGCCAATTTCCATTATCTAAGCAGTTCAGTTATCAGGTATATAATCCATCTAATATACTAGCATTCAATATATTTGTTGAACTCCTCAACTTCACCATTTATTCTTACATCCTACCCTGGAACTTCATCATCACACATAATTCCTCCATTTTTGGCATGATAAATGCTGATATTCTACTGAGTATACAACCATCCACTTTTCAATGCTTTCATTCCTACTATATCTATTTTTTAAGCTCATTTAGAAATTGGAGCCTCTGATTTTTCCCAGTATAGCACTCCCTCTGTGTCCCCTCGTCCGCCTTAGCCAGCTGGGGTCCATAGTCAGTCATTTAGACTACACTTTCATAAGCAACCTCAGCTTCCCTTGCCATTATGTCTCAATAACCATGCAAAACTCTAATCCTGAACCAAAGTTAGAGAGCTCTTGGGAAAACTAGATATCTGTTTGTGGAACACTGAGGCAAGACCCATATCTCACATCATGTACTAAACTAAAACCAAAATGGGTCAAAGATCTAAACATTAAAACAGAAACAGCGAATCTACTGGAAGACAAAATAGGCAAAACACTTGAAGTCACAGGTGTGGGAAAGGAATTTTTTGTGCAGAAACACAACTGCACAAGAAATAATAACAAGAATCAACACATGCAATTACATCAAATTATGAAGCTTCTGCAGAGCAAAGGAAGCAATTAACAAAGTGAAGATACAACTTACAGAATGGGAAAAAATATTTGCCAGCTACTCCTTAGACAGAGAACTAATAACAGAATATATAAAGAACTAAAAAAAAAAATTAGACCACCTGAAATAAAAGACCCCATCAAGAAATGGGCAAGTGAAATGAATACACACTTCTTAGAAGAAGTACAAATGGTCAATAAATATATGAAAAAATGTTCAACATCTTTGGCCGTTAGAGAGATGCAATTAAAAGAACACTAAGATTCTATCTTACACAAGAAAGAATGGCACTTATCAAGAAGTCAAAGAACAACAAGTGCTGGTGTGGCTGTAGTGAAAAAAGAACCTTCCTACATACACAAACAGTATGGAAAGCAGCATGGAGATTTCTCGAAGAACTAAAATTAGAAATTCTATATGACTCAGCTATTCCTCTTCTAGGAATTTTCCCCAAAGAGCTAAAGACATCATACTACAGCGGTACATGCATGCCAATGTTTATAACAGCACAATTCACAATAACTAAATCCTGGAAGCAGCCAGTATACCCATCAATAGATGAGTGGATAGAGAAAATGTGATACTACAAATAATGGAATAATACTTGGCCATTCAGAAGGATAAATTTGTAGGAAAATGGACGCATCTGGAAAATATAATGTTGTGTGAAATAATCTGGTCACACAAGCATAAATACTGTATGGTATCTGTCATTTGCATAAGGTAAAGTACAAAGGGAATAATAAAAGATAGATACAGGTAAACAAGGGGATAGATCTCTTGTAAATAGGAAGGGGTCCAGGAGACCAAGCACAAGAAAAGAGCAGAAGGGGAAGTAAGTAGAATTAAGATATGCCACATAGGGCTGGGGATTTAGCTCAGTGATTAGAGTGCTTGCCTTGCAAGCACAAGGGCCTGAGTTCGATCCCCGGCACCACAAAAAAAAAAAAAAAA